>JACCGJ010018901.1:0-15729 GCA_013407085.1 Atriophallophorus winterbourni | reverse complement strand
ACAAAGTTGATCACGACCAGACAATAACGAATACTTCGCTTTGGGATTTTAAGCGAAGCGAATATTCGCTTATATTTGTTACTTATGAGTAGTTCAAACATTTAAAAACTCATATTTTTCTTTACCCGAACAAGGCTCTGAAATGATTCTTAATAATCATCCTTTTAACTACCTTGGCTCCAACTTTCTATCTAATCATTTTATCAATGACACTGACTATGATCACAGATCTGATTTCTACCATTTTAATTTAAGCCCGCGATTTCCTGATAAAGATAATCTTCGTTGTAATCGTAAGTTCATATTGTCTGTGTCTCTCTTATTTCGACCATGTCTAGTATCTAATCGAATTGTAAAAAAGTCTTTTCTCCCATTGGTACACGCGCTTGACATTTATCTGAATGCTGATTGGCTTAAAAAGGTCATTGCTCCCATTGGTTAATATCTTGACAAATCATACGCTACGGTTTTGCGTCAGTTATTGTTCAACATTCTACTAGTAAACTGGGTATTATATTTCCCAAAAGATTATTTGTGCGTGATAAGTATATTTTTCGTGAGAAACAACATCCGATTCATCACATGGATTGATCCTCCAAGTAGTCACGCAGTTCATACAACATTTGTCTGGCCTGCACTTCCTTGCCGTCCACCGCGTATGTCGCCAAGATCAATGTCCGGTTTGTTGCAATCGCTGCCAATTCATTCGCCGCGGATGACTGTTTCCCGTCGAGGCTTTTGCTCGTTATCACGGATGCTCGAAGCATTTTTCTCTCGTCCAACTCATTCAGTTGACACTCTTCGACTGCGACTGTGAAGCGTGCGTTTTCCACGTCAATCGCTGGATTCTCGCTCTGAAATTTTGTTTGAAAATATTCCATCAATAATTTAGGACAGAAAGCTTTCGGTGTGTTCATAAAGAGGGTAAAATTGAGCGGCACTTGTATACCGCTGTTGGATAAGGCTGGTCCGACCAACCTGTTCGATCGTGGGGGGTGTAGGTGTGATTTAAATGCATGCAAATGAATATTTTGGTTCATGGTTATGGGTTTAACCCCATTAAACATGTGATTGAACAGGTTGGTCGTACCAGCCTTATCGAACAGTGGCATACAAGCGCTCCTTGTTTACCATTCCTCCACTGTTTCAAGGGCATGCGGATCCTGATCCTACTGGCCCTACCTGATAAGTGCAAACAACACGAAACCGGTCGTGGGGTGTGTGATGGAAATACATGCAAATGAATATTAGGGTAAAATCATATTATCAAACAGAACTTGAATATCTGTTCGTTTCCTGATAAGCCCCGACATTTTTGCCAGATTTAATTTAAAGCACTCTCGCAACCCTGACCTAGTTCTGGTGTTTAGACTTTGCGCACCCCATAAAACAACACTTTGTTTGCCGCTAGGCTCATTTCGTGCATCGAAAAATTTTCATTCTGACATAAAAACAGAAATAAACTTTGATGACGAGGAGACGGCAAGAAGTACAGTGCTAGATCAAACTCTCAGATATCTGATAACAAACAATTCATCAATTTTTTTTAAAAATTGTGGTAATTAATTTTAGCTCGGGAATACGATATTGAATTGTAACTTGTGAACCTTTGGTCATCCGGCTAGATGACATCGTCAGCAAAAACGTTTTAAGACGGGTCGTTCTCGTTATACCAGATTCTTTTGTTCCTTGTTTTATGGGTTTTTAGTTTTTTTTTTCGATTGATTGTTCACAATTTTGGAGTTTGTTTATTTTGGTTTTTTGATTGGTTCATTGTTGCCGTCCAATAGGATCGATGATTGTCTGGTTTCATTATCCTACCGGAGCAGCTTCTTATTTGTTTGTATATATCGAGTCTATTGTGCGATCACGTGGCATGCTTCGGGAGAATTCTGTGATTTGTCAAGTTCTTTCGTTAAAAAATATTCTTGTTTTGTTACATTTAAACGGTTTTTTTTCTTGGATCAGTATCGGAGCTCTAGTTGATGTATAGAGCTGTTCATTTATACTTCTTTGTGCTCGGGAGCTCCTTGGGTTATTGTAGCGTTTTCTAAAACTCCTGCGGTAGGCGAATTACTTGAAAAGTGTAAATGGGCTCACTGAACCTGATCTTACTGTCTCCACCTGACGATGGCAAGCAGCCTGAAACCGGTAGTGGCGTGTAAGGGATGGGGATGTGAGCACCACAATATATTGGTATTCCACCTTGTCATCTGGTGGTTCATCGGTGCTGCATTGCCATTAGCCTCGAAATTCTTACGCAAATGAATCTTATACATTTTAAATTATTTCATTTTACAACTTGAAGTGAAATACCGAATGAACACTCACACAATCTAGTTTAACAGTATAATTAAAATATGAAATAACCTTATGTGTGGGTGCAAACAATGTTATGTGAATCGTGTCAAATATGGTTTTCAATCGGCAGCTTACTTTTAGCAATTCTGATAGAAATTCCACTTGTTTAACAGAAGGCGTGAAATCTTTTGGACCATACGCGTAAATCCCACCCGTTTGACGATTGCACAACGCAGCTTTTAGCACCAACCCGGTGCCTAGAATGCTATTGTTTACTATCTGATTCCATACATCCGCATTCGATGCACTTTCGAACTGAAATTAATTTTAAAATGACTACTTATTAAATTGTCAGTAGCATAAATAGTTTAGAATTTCGTTGCAAGAGAATAGTAATGCATAATTATGTTAAAAAATCAATGAATTATCTCATGTTACCCAGCTGCAATCATACAGGGATATTTTGGTATTCTTTTTTCAAAAATAATTTTGTTGTGTCTGTATGAACTGCTAGATATATCTCGCAGATGATTGAGAACCACAACCGTTAGTGAACTCGTGTATTCACGGGATAAAATTCACAAAGTCTGTCTAGTAAATGAACATCAAATTATACCTCCTGGATTAATGTTAATCTCTGAATAATCGATAGAGCATTCACATTCTATGCTACAAGCTATAACCGCTAGTTCTGCAACTATAATTCTTTTCGGAAACCTTCATCCACAACTGAATAAATCAAAAAGTTTTCATAACAAGACGAAATTATACATATCTAATTTCGTTCGAGGTTAGTTACGTATTTCCTTTCTATTAACCAGGAAATGCTTTTAGTGCGATTATTGATTATTTTTGCCTAAACAGATACAGTTATGTTAAATTGAATAAATGAGTCCGTGTTCATAAACTATAGAGCATCGAGTCACAGATTGCAACACTCAAAACATGGTTCAGTATCTGCTGATGTTCTTTTATATGCTCCACGCTCATAAAAATTTTCACGAACCCAAATTCTCGCTGGTTTGTGGTTTTTGTTATCGTACATTTCCTGGCATTGGCATTATACCCGAGAGTGGTGATCTTCAAAACATCCAGAAGCTTATGATTAACAGTCTTTGCTTATGTACTTCATACCTAGTTATACGTGAAACGCGATTAAACTTGGCTAGGGCTGTATAATGTCAACTTGACCTGAAACCACGAGGTAATATATTCCAATTTAATCCCTTGAACATCGCATACTATTTTGTTAATAAACAGGACCACTGCGCACCAAGTATGGAGAGAATCAGGCCTATCAATATATCCTGGATTTAAAATGTCTAATAATCGATATTTTGCGTGCCGCGACAATTCTGAGATAATTTAAACAACATTTGATTTCTTTCGTTCTCGTTTAGAAAAAAATTGAAGTGTTGAAGCACGAACTAATTGACCGACGTTTACGTGAAACGTGATTACACTTCGCCGAAATTCTACTTTTAGACAATAGCTGTTATCTCGCATTCCACCAATCATAAACGAGCAAGAATTATCTTTGAAATGATTGGTTGAAACGGGATGTGCTTCACTGTCCCAGCTATAAATTCGTAAGCGAGTATTTGTTGACAGTTTGCTGTGATTTTTCGTTCGTTCGTTCGTTTTCTTCCTTGTTGTACGATGGGTAGTGCATTATCTCGTACTTTTCGACGAAAATCTGGCACTGACGAGGGGAGACGTAAGGGAAAAAAGCCTTCCCGGACTGCAAGTTTACCGAGATCCCGAACGTCTGAAGAAAGTGCCGAACAACGAAACTCGAAGTACGCAACCCTACCGGGAACCCGTGCATCAACTTCGCGATCCGCTCCTCCAAGACCGGAGAAACCTGCCATCAGCAAGAATGAGACAGCTCAATCAGGGCCAACGCCCCGTGTCATCCCCGCAGTTTGTGATGTTCCTAAACCAGAAGAGCCCGTTGTGGCGCAGACCACTTTGATGCATCATACAACACCAGACGCGAAACAGGATGAAAAATGGGAGAAAGTGTCGTTGGAACATCCGCAAGACAATTTTCCAGGTCACAGAGAAATTACAAGTAAAACGGTGACCATGTCTGAAATGGCCGATGTTGCGTTGAAGCCACCCACGTCCACGAATGAACATGTTGAAAAAGTCATTGCTGAAGAGGTGTCTAGCGAAATGCCAGCGTCTGCGAAAGTGGAACAAATCGATGTGATTCCTACGGAAAGCGTTACGGAAACAGACAAGGCTCTTCAAGAACAAACTCAAGAATTCGAAACAAAGAGTCCGTTAGATGAAATGGATCAATCCGGAAAATTATCAACAGATGTGCAAAAGGTGGAAAAGGAAGAAATACAATATGAAAAACCCGAGCAGACTATTGAACAACAAACTACTGTTCATATTGAAGCACAGCCAGTGATTGAGGTCTCTACACACACTGAATCAGCAGAAATGTTGCCAGCATCCCTGGAGCAAGTCGCAGCCCTTTCGGAGGAACCACACTCTGAGAATGTTGATGGTGAGTTGTTATCAAGTGAGCAGCACCATTTCACGGAATCTGTACAATCGTGCGAACATCAAAAAGACGAAATAGATATCAATCGTTTTGAAGCCAGCTCGGTAGCTGGCGTGGTGCAGCAAGTAACTGAAAACGATATTGAAACGACGGAAAAGAATATCCCTGATTCCGTTGAGGGAGATAACAGACAAGACGAACAAGAGCAGCCACGTGGAGATGAGCACAGCTCTACAGTGGTTCCTGAGAGCGTCGATTCTCCAACCACGGAATGTGAGGAAAAGATTGATGAAAGTCATGTGCCCTCGGAGCAAACTTGCCCTACCTCAGAACTCTACTCTGACGAAGTTAGCTTGAATCAGCAAGCACCTGCCCAAGAGATTCTGGAATCGAGTTCGGTTCAAAAAGATTCTGAAAAAGATCTGGAAATGACATCCACCCAACCCATCAACGATCATACAGCTGAAGCAGAAAAATCTACACCGGAGCATGACCAGTCACATAAAGATGAACAGAGTCCCACCATTGGTTCGGAAACCGTTGAATGCGGGGAAACGTTTGATGACAATCAAGTGGGTTTGGAACAAACCCATCCCATCTCCGAATCAGCAGACTCTGTTAAAGAGGAAATGCATTCTGGCGAGGAGCTTGAAGCGTTCCCACCGAAGTCGGTTGAAACGGTTCCAGACGCTCTCGTAGACAATGCCCATGAAGATGATGCTTCAAGAGAGCAAACACAATTATCTGTGGAACATGAAAATGTTAAAAGCAATATTCTTAAACCTGACGAAGAAGAGAAAGCTGATGAAGGAATTACAGAACACGAGAAGGCCACCACGGAATCAAGCGATGCGAATCAAATGCCGTGTGAAACTATCGAAAACATGAGTACAGAGGTTCCGGTGAACACTAGTGTAAATAATACGGTTGAAACTGAAGCAATATCATGCGACACTGTTGAAACCATGATGTCTGAGCCGTCCCCTGAAAAGGAACAAGTCATCGAGGAAAGCGAATCAGCACCAACTCAATCGTGTGAGCCACAATATCCAGAATCATGTACAAGAGATGATGAGCAGAATGACTCTGCTGGTGGACCAACGTTGGAAGAAATTTCCAAGGCATTTCCAATCGAAGACCATGCAGCTTCCGAGCATGCAGAACCACAGCCGTCTGAGTCTGGAATAGTTGGGGAGTTGACTGAAATTACCAATACTCCGACGACGACAGTTGAATCTACCCAAGCAGAGTTGACAGAATCTAGTCCGAATAACAACGATGGGTTCCCCTTGCCAACCGACGATGTTCATCAAACTGCGGTTGAACCCATAGAATCCGAGTCACATGGTGATATCTCGGTCGACATAAATCAGCTGGGCTTCAAAACGGACGAAGCTATTGAACGAGCTTCTCTTGATGAAGCTGTGGATAAATTCCCGGATCTACCAACTCCGCCAATAACAGATAACGCGCCTGAATCAACTGTGCCTGTCAATTTTGATGGACACATCGGATTCGCACAAGAAAATCAAAATCACGCAACACAACCTACGCCTGGTGCAGATGAGATCACAGAAATATCCTCAAAGGTGGCCAAAGAAGACGCCCCGCCAAATGCGCAAATAAACGGTTTCGATGAAACTGCACATATTGGTGAGTCATTGTTATCTCGTTGTGATAATCGATATTCACAATTTCGGCAGCTTCTTTTGTTTACTTATTGAGAGGTTTCATTTTACGATCAATATTTCGGATTAAGGAATCGATTGAAAAGCGATACGTTTCTGATATGTTTGTTTCCATAAACACAATGGCTATTATGAGGATCGTTTAAATCGAACACAAGCTCTAGTCGTGCCAAGAATGAGGACATTGATGATTTGTATTGTCATCACGTAGATTTGCACACGTTTGCATCAAATCGAAGAACCCATGTATTAACCGTTTGTCTACGGGAATTGGTATAGGTATTTTATGATATTTTTGTATTATTCTGCTTAATAATGGCATAAATGAAACACATGATTAAGTAAGACAAAGTAAGACAATGATGCCACTGTTTAATACAATGAACCACGATGTTCAAATATTACAATAGTCATCCATCAGCGTTCGAATGGCACCCGAATCTGTTATTTTGGAATTTGAATATCGTGCATGTTTCTGAAAAGACTACTCACTAATGACATGCAAGTATAACTTTGTTTATTACTTTACTGCGGCTTCGAGGCTTACTGAAACCGAGCTTACTGCTCCACCTGATGACAGCAAACAGCCAGAAACCGGTAGTGGTGTGTAAGTGCGGGAGATGTGAGCAACACATTACTTTGGGCATCCATAAACGAATTGAGTGCTTGACTATCATCTGCATAACCGATTGGCGCCCAAATTTTCATATCATCCGCGAACCGAACCATTTTGGATGATATGCGGGGGGAGAAAATCGTTTATGTATATTAGAAAGAGGATCGAGCCTAGCACGGATCCTTGTGGGACTCCACTGGTGGTTTTGAACATTTTGGATAGCACTCTGTTTACTTTAACTCAGGCTGGCGATCTGACAGGTAGTCGCACAACCATGAGAGGAGTGGTTCACATATTCCTAGACGTATCACTTTGTGAAGAAGCAAATGGTGATTGACTCTGTCAAAACCTTAGAAATATCTAAGTAACAGACGTGAATGCAAGAACTTCTATACAAATTCTTCGGCCAGTCATCTAATGCTATGATAAGATTTGTGAGACAGGATCGGTGAGATCGAAATCCATTCTGCGCTGGCGAAAACGAATTATGCGATCCAAAATGTGCAACCATTCTTTTTGAAATTATACGTTCCATGAGCTTAGCAATCACAGGTAAAAGTGTGAAACTATGATAATTTGCAACGACAGATCGGCAGCCGCCTTTGAAGATAGGTGCTATCACGCCTGACTTCCAAACTTTTCGTACCACTCCCTTAAGCACCGAATAGTTAAACAGGCTGGAGAGCGGTTCACAAAGCTGACGGTGACAGAACCTGAGCACATCCGGTGCTATATCATCCGCTCCAGGGGCTTTTCTTACATTTAGTTTGAGCAAAGGACTTGCAACAATCACTTTATTTATCAAACTATCGAACAATGTTTCGATTCCTGTTTCGATTGAATACTCAGAGCGTTCCACGAATACATTTGGCACGAACACTTCAGAGTAGTAAATTGCCGGAACATGTGCGGTTTCTAACGCTGTTTCAGTGAGTTTTTCATCATTCTGGATAGGAAAAATACCTGGTTTGACTTTCGATTTCACGTTTATGATTTGGTAGAATAACAGGGTTGCATTCCATCTTTGACAGAAGCATCAATTGGTGCGCTTCATTATTCTCTCAAATAAGTAAAGTTAGTTTGACGCTAAACAAACGGAAATGAATACAAACAGTACGAAGCCAGTTGTGGGGGGGGTGATTGATTTGCATGCATTTCCATCACACTGACACAAACACATCACGCCTGATTTTGTGCTGTTTGCACTTATCGGGTAGTCTTAGTAGGATCAAGATCTACATGCCTTGGTTCTATGGTATATCTAAACAGACAATCTGCTGCACTATAATGGACCTTTTCGCAAGAAATTCCCGTAAGAAATGTTACACACAACATTTGTGTGTACAGTTTCTAAAGCGCGTAAAGTGCATTCCTTACAATAGGTCTACAAACACCAGCAGCGTTTGTTCAATGAATTATTATTGGCATACTCTACAATTGAGAGTTTGATCCAAATGTTCACATAACATATCATGACTAAACCAAACATTGGTACATCTGAACCTTGGCAACAGCCAAATTCGATGCGAGCATCTCTGAAAACGTTTTACACATCACGTGGTACTTCGTAAGGCAATGTTGTGATTTCTATAAGAGTATTGATTTTTAATGTATCGTGTTGCTCACATCCCCCGCAAAGTGACTTGTGGTCAAGCGCTCGATGCGCTTAAGCTCAAATTACTACCACTTTCTGGCTGTTTGCCTTCATCAGATGGAGTCCGTAAGATTAGCTTCAGTGGGCCTTAAAACACTGGATAAGTAGTAAACAAAGTTATACTTGAATGCCACTGTAACATAGGGTTCGTAAAACGAACCACGATGTTCAAACACACAATCACATATTGATTCGTGGTCAAGCACTCAAGGCGCTTGTGGATGACCAAAGTAATGTGTTGCTCACATCCCCCGATATTATAATTCAGTACCGGTTTCTGGCTGTTTGACGTCATCAGGTGCAGACCGTAAAATTATGTTCCGTTCTCCAGTGCTGTTTGTTTTCAGTTTTAGCTAATCTGTTACATCTCATCAAACAAAAAGATCGTCTGTATCGAATGGAATAAATATAACCTATCAGCATTTAAAACAGTCTGAATTTGAAAAAAAATTGGTATTTCTCTTTGTTGGTTGATTCAGAAACACATGGGAATTTCATGGGCAATCATTCATTCTTTCGGTTATTTATCTGCCTATACATGTGTGCCATCCTTTATGTTGATCTATCTCACGAAATCCCGATCAATCAAACATGCGATCGATATTTTGTACAGTTTGAAATGTAGCGTACGCTGACAGCTGGTCAGTGCGTTTTAAATAAGCTAATGAATTTTGATTGGGCACTGGAAATTAGTACAACGCAAATGTATTTGAATTGCACCAATCTGGTAAATCTCTATTAAAATATGATTATTGTATTCAGGATGGTGTTGTCAGTTGCGTTATCCGTATCATATTTGCTTGTATCATCCACTATCGGTTACATAAACAATATGGAACATTTTAATCATGATATTTGGTCTATCGGACATGAACTAACACTTGACAAAGGGGAGCTTCTGTACGTTGAATGCTCTAAATATAATGGTGAACAACAAAGTTATACTTGAATGCCACTGTTGCAGAGGGTTCGTAAAACGAACCACGATGTTCAGACACAGAATCACAAAGCGATTCTTGGTCAAGCACTCAGGGCGCTTATGGAAGACCAAAGTTATGTGTTGCTCACATCCCCCGCACTTTTAATGGTCGTCGGTTCGAACAAAATTATTCTTCAACTGACAAGATTCGGGCTCGCATCTTTGAACAAATCTGACTTTGGTCACCTGCTAATCCCAGGAGTCTTGGGCTAAGTGTCCGGTATATTTAAGAAATGCTGACTCGGGTTGGCTTTTGGAGTTCTTAGCGACTTAATTAGATTCCACATTTTCACAGTTTCAAACTCCACCAAAACTAAACTTGCTGTCTCCATCTGATGACGGCAAACAGCCAGAAACAGGTAGTGCAGTTTAATTTCGGGGGAAGTGAGCAACACATTACTTTTGTCATCCATAAGCACATTGAGTGCTTGACCACGAATCACTATGTGATTCTATGTTTGAACATCGTCGTTCGTTGTACGAACCCTATGCAACAGTGGCATACAAGTATAACTTCGTTTACCATTTATCCACTGTTTCAAGACTCACTGAACCTAATCTTTATGTATCCACCTGATGACGGCAAACAGCCAGAAACCGGTAGAGGAGTGTAATTTACATTACTTTAGTCATCCATGAGCGCCTTGATTGCTTGACCGAGAATCACTTTATGGTTCTGCACCTGAAAACCTCGGTTTGCTTTCCAAACTTTATCCAACAACGTTACACCTGGTTTCACTGCTTAGAGCTAACAGCTCGGACACGTACTGTATTGGGTTACAGGCTCTATGAGCGAAATTAAAATATATATTTCACTATAACGGTGTAATATATGCTGTGGTCTTTTCCCTTTGCAGTCCATGTGATTAGAGGCCACAATCGAAACAGATTCTGTGATTTTAAAATGAAATGTTTTCAACGGCTCTCTGATAGAGCTGTCATGTCGATGTCTTTTACACACTTGATTCAAGCGGGATTGCTCTTCATTGGTTCCTTTCACTTTCCCTTTTCACCATAACCTCACAAGTTAAACACTCATCTTTCGATTTTACTCTCCCCTTCGAGAAGTAAATTCTTTGCTCGCTGGAAAAATCAATAACCAAACTTGGACTCCCAAACCTCTGCAGCTTTCACCAAATTTGTCGGCAAAATTCATGTCACACACACACACACAAGCCAGTCACCATATGTCAGCCCAGATGGCAGACAGACGACAATGTTGCCCTCATGAGTCATAACGAATGCACACTCTTGTAGACCGGACAAAAAATCGAGAAGGATAAACAAAATCAATTTGCATGTTTGCACGAGTTATTTTCTAAACAAACACTGCTTTTGTTTGTCCCGATAGTGGATGAATCATAAATTTTCGATTTCAGCGACCAATCAGTAGTATCATTCTAATTAATTATTATTTTGCAGAGTAAACTGACGGGAAAATTGAAGAACGAACCGCATGCCATCCTCATTGTTCCCAACTATCCAACGGCCACTTCGCCTTTTATCGATCGATTTACACAACAACTCATTTCGCTTCTATTTTCCAACATTTCTGATTTGAACACGTTTCAATAATAAGCTTTTAATCGATCGATTTATTGACTTTTGAGCGAACCTGGCAAAATATCGATTGACAACATCTGTTTTGAGTTAATAATAATCTCGACCTGCGCGGGGAGATGATATTTAAATTTTATCGAACGCTTCAGGTTCAAAACATGTTGCAAATTTTGGGAGCTTAAACTAGGTCTCCTTTAAACGGTTATGTAGATTGAATATTGACAAAAGTTGATAAAGCGTGCTTTGTGAGCCTAGCAACATGTCCCGTTGATGTAATCATACCAACAAGATCAATTTGTGATAAGGAATAGGAATCATCCAAGTTTTCTGACTGTTATTCGTAGGTGTCGATCTGGATTTTACAAGGTCACACCACCGATATTGATTATTGGAAATATCAAACTTGGTAGAACAAGCCAGCAATGCAATTAGAAATGATTCAAAGTGATTCAACGTGGTAATGGTCTAAAATGCATTAAGCTTAATAATAACCATAGGATGGAGTTATGAGGTATGTACAATAAAAAAGAAGAAGAACAGGGAAACTCATGTAGTGTAAATCGTATCAAAATTTGAGTTTTCTCTGAAATATTTGTCTAAATTAGTTTTAAAAATATTCAGGTTGGCTAAGTGTGTAAAAGTGGAGGGGAGGGTGTTCCATGTGAAACTTACACGTACAGCATACGAATATCTTCGACAGTTTAGTCTTGAAGTGGGAATAAGCACTGTAAGTTCATGTTTCCGACTGGCACGGGGTGGCGAGCGTGTGAAAAGTTTGGACAAGGGATGGTTAGGGACGTGCATAATGTTGTACATCAGTATGAGGTCACCTCTTAGTCGACGACAGCGAAAGTCGAAAAGATTGAGACTCCTCAAACGTTCTTCATATGGTTTAGCAGCTAGTCCGGGTACAAGCCTTGTGGTTCGGTGGTAAATACGCTGCAGAAGATTGATGTCTTTCTGAATCCAGGGTGACCAAGCCTGAACAGCGTACTCCATCGCTGGTCTCAGATAGGTGTTCATGATACGGGGCACCGACTGATTGGAGAATCTGCCGAAAATTCGTCTCAATAACGCCAATACTTGTGACGCCTTTTTGTAAGCCGCTTTGCACTGCAGTGAAGTCTTCAGACTTGAACTGGTCCAAACACCCAAATCCTTCTCTTCAGTTGTCCAGACGAGTTGGTGGGACCCAAGAGTGTAGTTGTAATTAACAGTCTTTCCAATGTTTAACACCTTGCACTTTTGGAAGTTGAATGGTAGTTTGTTTCTCAGAGACCAATCGTGCAATGTGTTTAGATCCTTCTGCAACGTTTCACAGTCATCATTTGTACGTATGTTTCTCCAAAGCTTTATATCGTCTGCAAATAACATAATCTTGCATTTAACACGCTCGGGAATGTCGTTTGCGTAGATCAAAAACAAAATCGGTCCGAGGACCGAACCCTGGGGCACTCCGCTCGTAATTTTGAATGGTTTCGATAAGGCGCCGTCAACTCTGACTTGGGCACTCCTGTCGCGTAAATAGTTTTCTAGCCAAGCAAGAAGTTTTCCTGTTATCCCGTGCAATTCAAGTTTCTGGATTAAAATACTATGATTGACGCGGTCGAAAGCCTTTGACATGTCTAAAAAGCATGCGTGGATGGAGTAACCATTGTCCACACACTCAGTCCAGTCGTTTAAGGTGAGCAAGAGATTAGATAGATATGAGTGATATTTCCTGAGAACGTGCTGTAGAGTCAGGCGTAGTGCTATATGAAGAGTATGAACTGGAGTTTGACCAGGATAGTCGAGTACACCTGGAAGATTGCAAAAATTTTGTTATCAGTTTTTTTGCTTCTTGTGGTCATGTAAGACCAAATGGATCCTGCGTTGAGTTTAATTTTCACACCAGCTCGTCGAACATTCAACTAGCACAGTTCTCTACTCGGTAACATCGCTTGCTTTTCCGAAATTTCAACCCGGTGCTTTAAACTGACTTAAAATGTTTGGATTGATAGCTACCACACCAATGGGGCCTAGTAAATGTCGCCCACTAACATGAGCGGTTTCCCAAAGATGGTCTGCATGGGTTTAATTCTCCAATAGAGATAATCTCCGGGATTAAAACATCTTGACTTGGGGTTGGACAGCATTTTATCAGCAGCTCAAAGACGCTTCGCCAATCACTTGAGAGTTCGGTACAAGTTCCATGTGTGTTGTGCTCAAATGGAAAACTGTCCGTTGTTCATTGATGCTTGTGTGAATTGATCTCAAGGTCAGGCGAGATAAATTTGAGTCACAATTACACCACAGCTGTTGACACTGACAATGTCACTCCGAAGAAACCACCAGACCTAATGCGAATTATAGTTGCTCGTTATAAAAAGTATTTGAAAATTTGATCGGGAGTCCATAATCATGAAATAAAGTTTGCAATGAATCAATTATATTAAGTCTTGGTAACGTTTCGCTTTTCTTTTAATAGTTGCTCGTTGTTATGTTTGGCAGATTCTACGAAACTTTTCAAACCAAGTTTATCATAAGAATAACGAATTAACCATCGGCTGGTTTTGAAGAGATCGAAACACAGGAGCACAACCGTCGAGTCTGAGGAATGGGAGTAACGACGACCTTGAACTAAAGTGAAGATTTTTCCAACTTCGGTGAAAGTTCAACAAAGGTATTCACGCCGAAAGATTATGATACGTTAAGTTAATAAACTCCTTCCCAAGTGCTCCCCGTTGTGAGAGAGATAGAGATAAGTTCTAAATTCGAGTTACCAACCATCAGTGTAAAGTGAATTTGATTGACACAAGATTTTCGGCAGCGAGTAATAATATTTTATTTAACAAACATATCTGCGATATAGATTATCTCAAGGTCATTCCCGTTGAACCGTTTCTATCGTACAAACATGATCAAACCCCCTACAAACGAGATATCCTCGGCATTAACAAGAACTTGCTCTTGATTGCTCAGTTTGGACGCAATGTTTAAAGCGCAATCTGCTAGCTGAGAAAAGCAAATGATGCTCTCAGCCTCTGAACGGACCCCTTCGACCTCGTATTGCCTATTGCGGTGAGCAGTGCGGATAGATTGTACCTACCGAAAGTTTAGTTATTGAAACACTTTAGAACATGAAAACATCACACCCCGGAGATGTATATGCATAATGCACAATCTCGACCAAATGGAGGCCATCAACAACTTTGTTAAGATAAATGATGATACATCCAACACAGCTTACATCAAACCGATTTCAACTGAAAAGTGAAAACAGCCTGCAAGCTGATGTAGTAAGCATTCTCCAAATTGATCCGGTGACTTAGATCCACAGCGACAGAATCAATCAAATTTAACAGCTTCAGATCAAAACTTTGTTGAACACAATTTGCAAACGATTCTGACAAACGCTTCAAAATCCATAGAATCACGGTAGAACACTGGTTGGCAAGTATTGAACAAACTGGTTTTTGATAAACAATTTTTCGACTTCCGTCGAGGAAACTCCTAATGGTAATACTCATCGTCGTAGTTTTTACTTCATTATTTTCGAGCTGTAACTACTGACTCACTTCTTTAAAAATTTGTTCATCAAATAAACTCGATCAATTTTTTTAACCATAGTTTAACGGCAAATCGATGCCAAAAGGTGTGATTTACTCAGAGTAACTTTTTCTCGACTAAATCAGAGTCAAAATTATCGCATGCCAAATATTCAATTCGGCGAAAACATTTATTTTATGCACTATTGTAACTGACCTGACGAAAAAATTCGTGCCGTTTAGCACGTAGTAAGAATTAAGAGCAAATCGCGCGCGTCAAATGTGTTCGTGTCAATCTGGCAAGGTCAACATCCAGCTGGATCGATAAAAATCGATTTTTTCATGGGAAATTCAAATGCAACTCATATGCCGCCGGATTGATTCGTGTTATATCGTTCAGTGTGTTGGGGTTAATAAGTAAATAGAAGAGTGCTAAGAAGCAATCGTTTGGAATATGCTTGGGAAATGCAAGGAAATTTGAGTGCAATCGGTTAGAGTTTGTATACCGTATGTAAAATGTACATCTGAAGCGATACGCGAATATTGAACCAGGCGGCTATACGCGTAACTTTTAAGAAAGGGAAAACTATCCGTTCGGTTCTGATGCACCTCAAGGATAAGACATCTTTATCTAGCGTTACGAACAGCATCTACAGAATCAACTGTAAGGACTGTTCGGGTGTTTACATAGGGCAGACTAACAGGGAAATTCACACCAGAATCGAAGAACACCGAAAGCGTGTCTGGAGACAGCCCCGGGATGCGAGGGAATATCAATCCCTTATTCGTGATTCCGCCTTGGTGGAGCAACTTTTAGATACGGGCCACAGCGTCGATCTAGACAATGTTGCAATATTGAGACGCGATATTAAACCGTATAGCGAAC
>JACCGJ010018900.1:0-29907 GCA_013407085.1 Atriophallophorus winterbourni | reverse complement strand
ATAAATGTTCTGGAAACGAATAATGCAATAAAATTCGTCTAATTTCGTTTTAAATTCATGCAAGCTAGTGGAGTGAACAACGGTTGAAGGTAAACTGTTCCAAGTAACACAGACACGGACAGAGTAAAAATACCTTCTAAATTTCAGGCGGGAATGGGGTATGACCAACACATATTCATGGGTCCGATAATTCCTCGTATCCCTTCGCGTGAATAAATCATTTAAGGGATGGTTCGCGGTATTGAATGTTTTGTAAATCTGAGCAATTCAGCCATATGATCTCGTGCCGAAAAGTTCTAAACTCCATTCGGTAATTGATAACACAATCGGATGCAAACTAATAACTTGCACGACATATATTCAGCGTCAGATATTCCAAACGTACAAATTCAATAAGTATTTAAGTATTTGACGGGCGTGCTAACTGCTACATCGCCGTGGGTTGCCTTCAGGTTTTTGGCTGACGTTGCTTGGCACGAATCAGGAGTTTCCATTCAATAATAAACTCATGAACCTGCTATATTTTCACGTATTTATCAAAGGATTTTTGATCTGTGTGGTGAAGCATTGCTGATCTTATTTGAACAGGGTATCAAATCTTTCCACTCGAAACCACATACACCTTCCGTAGCGCATCCGTGACCTCGAGGTCTCAATTATCTAGACTTGTCTGGGTGGACCAGCCTTGTCTACAGACCGATTCATGTGGTCATAGTAACCTCCAGACTGGTAATCTCGACAGAGGGCAGCGAGTCAACGAGCGTTTGTCTGGACAGACACCTAAAGGTCATTTAAGGTCGGGTACAATAGGCAAACCAGGGGAGAACAGTAAGCATGCAAAAATGGGGAAAGATTCATTGAAGCGATCGGTCAAATTGTGGACGGTAGCCCATGTCGTTAAGGCGTGGGACTACAATGGTGATGGTCGGGGGTTCGAAACCCACCCGAATCGGAGGAGGATTTGCACTGCTGATGAGCTCAAATAAGAGCGAAACACGAGTCCAGTGCTTCCATTATGGACCATCGTGATCAACTTTGTGAATATTTCGATGGGCTTGGCACAAATGAGCAGTCATAAACAACATATTTTCCGAAAAACACTCTAATAAAATACCTGTCTGGAACCATTGGGCAGAGAGCAAAAGGGGCTGATTTCGTATGACCTATATACATCAAACTTCTCCACAAAACGCGTAAATGTACAATTGATGTCGCATAGTGGCGGTTGAATCGGGCGGAAAAATATATTGGGAGAATTTAATTGAGCCCGTTTAATTCATCGATAACCGTACGGAGATTCAGACTTATATCACACGAAACTGTTGCTGCTTTGGTCCACGTGAGCGTTTAGGATGCAGCATTATAGAAAGAGGCTGAAGTCATGAATGGAGTATTGGTAAGGCAGCTATGCAAGTCATTTAATCATGACTTACGCGAAGATAGAACAGGTAGCGTGTGATGTACGCTTCATATTTCAATTATTCTGCACAGCACACACACAACTGAGCAGCATACTCTAGGAAAGTGAGGCGTCACCGGCGTATAGCTAGTTTACCACTTCGAAGGTAAATTCGTTCTGTCATTCGCTTTCTGTTATCTAGGCAGCGATCTCAGAACATCGCAAACAAAAAGTATAAATCTGTACAACACATCATTAGAGCGAAGGATTTGCTTTTCGGTATTTCACATCAAACTCGACAATACATGAGTTAGGAAATAGAAATGAATCGAATCAACATCAATAATTAAATAAAAATCAATGTCACGTGTTATTACATGAAATGGTTCGGTCGATATTGCTGTGGGTCACGGCAATGAAAGATCATGAACTAATCGTTTCTAGATACAAGTTCGATTTAAAGATTCTCATTGCAATCACCTTTGTTGCCCTAACGATATTCCAGTTAAGTCATCGAGACACTTTATTAAGAATCGTGTAAATCACTGACAACGCCTCCGTAGGTTTTGCACGGTGGCCCGCACCAATCAGGTATGCTAGATTTGAACTATTCATCTCCTTGGAACAACCTTTGCTTATCCAAATTTGTGATGTTCAGGACAATGTATCCGGCTCCACAAGAGAAGGTGGATTGATAAATACATATTCAGTTTGCCTGGCGAGCTAGGTAGACTTTGAGCTGCTGTCGGATAATTGTTTTTTCGTGAATGTTATTCTAACATTTTTAGAGGTGAACGTTCTTCGAATTATTTGTTACAGCTTCCTGGTCAAGGGGTAACTCGAGGCATCGACCTTACATCGATGTAGAAGCTATAAATTTTTATTTGGTACTGTTGGTACTGACATTCTTTTTGGTACTGGGCGCATGTGTCGTTTAATGAAGTAGAATGGATGTGGTGCGTATGTGATGGAAATGCATGCAAATGAAAATTTGGTTCATGGTCATGGGTTTAACCCCTTTAAACATGTGTTTGGACACATGCGATTGAGCAGGTTGGTCGTACTAGCCTTATGCAACAGTGGCATACAAGCGCTCCTTATTTACCATTCCTCCACTGTTTTAAACGCACGTGATCCTGATCTTACTGTCCCTAACAGACAGCACGAAACCGGTCGTGGAGTGTGCGTGATGGAAATGCATGCAAATGAATATTTTAGAATGGATGTCCTTTTCTAATTGGAAAACTGTGCATTAGGGAAGGTTCTTCGGCCAAATTTTCGTCACAATTGATCACGTGGATAAGCTAAGCGTCAGATTTCGTTTTACCTGTATAGGAACGGAGCTCATAAAACGTGTATACTGCCCAGACCGAATTGGCTTCCATTTAGCCAGTTTAATTAATGGTTTGTCTTATTTTCTTGATGGTGAAATGTAGAAAAAATAGGCTTCCGTTAGTTGTCATTTCACGAGTGAAAGAGGTGTTATCGCGAGCGCATTAAAATACATGAGTAAGGTTTCGATGTCCAATTCCTCATAGGTAACTTATGATCCATATATCATACGTACATATCTAGTTTCTAAATGACATATTTCAGTCATCCCTGCTCTAGCTATGCAATTAAATACACCGGCCAATTGAGGTTCTAGAAGCGAAACCAGTGGCTACTCCATTGATTTGTCGATAAATCGTGTCATCGAATTGAAATCGTACGTTCGTTGAGCATCGTAGAAGTAATATCGCTTACAATGCACTGATTAGAATGTGAACGTTGAACCCTGCATAAATAATTTGATCGCAAACATCTTCATAATTATACCGTTGGTCCCGGACAATGGAGATACCTGTCGCGGGTATCATTTAACAAGTTTATCCTTAATAATAAATCTAACATTCTCAACTCAGAATTGAACAATGAATGCTGACGAGTAGAGTCTCTATTACACACAATACAATTTCTTTCACCAAAGAGGTTGAAAATAAAATGGGGTTGGCTTCTTTTAAATTGACTTGCGATGCACGAATACATCGTGTATAACATTTCGCTTTTAACACTCAAATCTACGCTGCGAAACTTACGCCGATGGGCAATATTCGGAACTAGAATTACTGATCATGACACACCTGCGTTCACGGCAACAATGTTACTCCCGCTGTGAAAACGTCTGCATTTTTCGATTTCATTTCCTGTAAATCTGCGAATCACATTCATGGACTGAAACGTATTCACAACCAGAAACCGCTCTAAATAACAAGTAAACTTGACATATGAAGCGTAAAGTAAAGCTATTGCAACGCAGATGGCATAAAACGCGAAATTATTTTTGACAATTGGGACCCAGAGTAAAGCGACATAACTGCTTGACATATAAAATATTTCCGGTTACATGACACTTGACTCCAGGGATGCGATATTCATATATACTCATCCATTTATTTCTCCATCGTAGTAAACCATAGAGACCCATGGACAACGGCTACCACAAAATTAAAATTAGTATGCAATAGGTTATAGCAGTTTCGGGTAACGTTTCGTTTAAGCGACAAGCTTTGTCAGACCAAGGGTGATAGTCAGAACAGTGAACATGAACAAGTAGCATGTCGAAAGTTAAGAGCGAACGTAGTCAATTCGTCGTCTATGGTGTTGTTAAGGTTACCATCAATTGATCCCAAGGAGGCGCCCAATATATTTTTCGCCCAAGATATTCCCAAGGATCATGAATACATACTTGAGACCAGTCATGGAATACGGTGTGCAGTCATGGTCTCCGTGGCTCAAGAGGGATGTGGAACTTATGCAGCGAATCTATCACCGCTCAAAGACACTAGTTCTCAGCATCCGAAACAAACCATATAAAGAAAGGATAGCTCAACTGAATCTGTTTGATTTTCCCTATCGACGAATCAGAGGAGACCTTATCTTACTTTACAAAACATTCCATACCCCGAACCATCCCTTACAGGATTTATTCACGCGAAGGGATACGAGGAATTATCGGACCCATGAATATGTGCTGGTCGTACCCCATTCCCGCCTGAACTGTAGAAGGTATTTTTACTCTGTCCGTGTCTGTTTTACTTGGAACAGTTTACCTTCAACCGTTGCTCACGCCACTAGCTTGCATGACTTTAAAACTAAATTAGACGAATTTCTATTGCATTATTCGTTTCCAGAACACTTATATACTGTTTAATCTATGTTCTTATTGTTGATACACTTAAATTTCAATTTTTACCATACTATGGTTGTTGTTAAGCTTGTTGCTTTTTAGACCATTAAAAACCTTGAATTATAGGACCAGTATAATTCCTTCACTACATCAACGATATACATTCTCGCATCGGGTGCAGAGCGGTCCACATAGTATAAGCCAATTAAATAAGGTGTAGATTAAAATTCCCCTACTCTCTCATATTTTCGTAGCTTCTTTGACGTTTGCCACGTCTGACCTGTATTGTTGTTTTAATATATCAACATTAAGGTGCTAGAAACCTCTGCAGAACTTTACAGAGGACTGTCAGAAACTGCAAACGGATTTGGACAGCGTGTCGAATTGGGCGGCCATGAATGACATGTCATTCAACATACAGAAATGTAACATGCTCCATCTTGGCAAGAATGTTCCTTGGACATATCGATTGGGAACTGAAAACCTAGCATGGAGCTCGTTAGAAAAAGATCTTGGAGTGTGGATTAGCGGGAACCTGAAGAACACAGCGCACTGTCAGAACATATATCGACGAGCAAACAGATTGTTAGGTATCTTTCGAAGAATATTTGGAAGATTCTCTCTGGTACCGTTACCAAGTATAATGAATGTCTACCTTCGCCCTACGATGGAGTATGCGGTAGAGGTCTGGACTCCTTGGCTGCGAAAGGATATTGCTCTCTTCGATAAAATCTAGCATAGAGCAACAAAGTTAGTGATGGGTCTTCGCAATGTTCCGTACACCGAAAGATTGCGACGTCTGGGTCTGTGCGACTTTACCCAAAGGAGGATACGACGCGATATTATTCTGACTTATAGGATAGTGTCTACCGAAGGATATCCACTAAAACACTTGCTCGATGGGAAAGTGACACGCGGACATACCTTATCCCTTTACGTCCCAAGTTCCCGTATTGACTGTCGGCGCCATTTTTTCGCCATACGTGCTATATTTCTTTGGAATTCCTCACCCCAACATGTGGTGGACTCTCCTTGCCTGGCGGCTTTTAAAGTGAAATTGGACTTACGTATGCAAAAGTATAACATTCGTGAGCCTTACATTTGATATTCTCTATCGCTTCTATACTATTGTATTTTTTCATGTTTTATTAATACCGTCATCCTGTGGTGTTGTAAAGTATTAACTTTTTTAATCATAAATCTTTGAATTTGAAAAATGTAATCAACTCGGATCGAAAAGTGTTCTCTGGTGCTATGCAATTCAGTGCAAACTTACCGCAAGTTATAACAATTAGTACACGAAGTGAAACTCGGTGAAGGAACACGCAGGTTGATTGATATATACTGCTCTGTTATGAATCCGTTTGATAAGATCTACCACAGAGGGATTAAATAATCTATCATTGTAGAGATGCGTAGGTTTCTATACAAAGTGCAAACGCGAAAGCCTTAATATCACTCAGCACTAATACAGAATAATTGTCTGCTGCTCACAGTGTGGTAGAACATTTGCGAAGGTGGTGGCCGAATATACCCTTTAAGTGTGTTGCTCACATCCCCATCCCTTACACACATTACTTTGGTCATCCATAAGCGCCTTGAGTGCTTTGACCAAGAATCACTTTGGAGTCTGGATATGTGGCAGCCTAAAGAACAGCGTGCATTGTGAGGTCATTCACAAACGTGCTTCAAAGCTTCTAGGTATGCTTCGACGGATCTTCAGAACCTTTACGCATGTAACGTTGCCAAGGATCATCAATACCTACTTAATTCCCACAATGGAACATGCATCGCAAGCATGGACTCCGTGAATGAAAAAGGATATATTCTTGCTTGACAGGATATATCATCGTGCAACTAAACTCGTGCGTGGTTTTCGAGACCGTACATACGAGGAAAGGTTGAAAAAGCTAAAGCTCCCCACTCCCCTTCAACGTAGACTTCGAAGTGACGTTATCCTTACTTACAAAATATTGCATACTCCAGATCATCCACTCAAACATTTATTCAAATACCGTGAATCAGGAATTACACGTAGCCACTCAGCGGCACTACAAATTCCCCATTCCCGTACTAATTGTCGCCGATATTTCTATTCGGTACGTGTCTGTTTCCTGTGGAATGCCCTTCCCGAAGCAATTATCACCTCTCCCTGTATCCAAACATTCACTCGAACCTTGGACACTTATTTGTTACACAACGAATTGACGATGCCTGTGTATTGACTCAAGGTAAGCATATTACTTGACTCCAGTGACATCGTATAATTGTTTTTTTATACCTCTTATTGAACGCATATTTACTATGATATGGTAATTGTGAAGCTATGTGCTTTTTGTGACCATAAATTCTTGAATCTTGATTCTGTGTCTGAACATCGTGGTTCGTTGTACGAACCCTATATAACAGTTGGCACACAAGTATAACCTTGTATACCCGTTAAGTGTTTTCAAAAACTCTAGTGTTCTAACACCACTCATGGGTAATTCATGGGTACATGGAGATTTATGTAATCACAGCACACACACGTAGGATTGATGTTTATAGTAAAATAAATCTGTTTTGTGTGCTCGAGGCTAAAGTGATTCAAAGTTTTAATTGTCAAAAAGCAAATACTTCACAGTAACCATAGGGAATGCATAAAAACAGCTCTAATGTTTTATCAATAATGAAAGTCAGCTAGTATATTCAGGTGTGAGGTTCGATTCGGTCAACATATACTTGTCAAGTTCAGTCTTGAACATGTTCAGGCTTGATGCAAAAATGATATGTGAGTGCAGAGAGTTCCATATAAAACAAACTCGCACAGCAAAGAAGAACCTTCGACAATTTGATCTAGAGTGTGCAATAATTAAATTGTAGCCATACGATCTGCTACCACGTGCTTCTTGCCGATGAAACAGGTGTTCAAGTGGGTGATCCACCGTATGCAGAATGTTGAACAGCAGGATCAAGTCACCCCTGAGACGACGGTACGAAAAGTCAAAGAGGTTTAGAGTTGCGATCCTCTCCTCGTATGGTCTGTTGTATAGTCCACTCACCAGTTTTGTAGCGCGGTGGTATACGCGTTCCAGCAAGGTCATGTCGTTTTGTAACCATGGTGATCATGCTTGAACAGCGTACTCCATTGTGGGCTGGGTATAAGGGTTAATTATCCATGGGATTACATGCTAATTTTTAGCAGGACTTTTTGTATACCGCAGAGCACTGCCGTGAAGACTTCAAGTTACTGCTAATCCTTTCTCTTCCGTAACCCATCAAAGTTGCTGAGATCGCAGAGAGTATGTGAATTCGAATAATTTACCGACGTTTAACATTTTTCATTTTCGGATGTTGAATGGTAGGCAGTTTCGTAAGGACTACGTATGAAGTGCTTTGAGATCTTTTTGTAGAATTTGGCAATTTTCTATGGTGCGTACGCTGGTTCAGACTTTGATGTCATCCGCAAATAAAATGATTTTACTATGTACTATTTTAGGTATATCGTTCGCGTACACCAGGAAGAGACTGAGCCTTGAGGTACGCCACTTGTAACTTCTACTGTGCTCATGGTATTACCGTCAACCAGGTATATTAACAGGTCGATTTAATCGATAAGGAACTATTTGTCACCGTCGCATGACCCTTAACAACGAATTAATCTTTTCCAAACAAGGCCACCTTGTTTTGAATTTTACAAAAACTACACTCAGAGATCCGTGTCCAGTGCCTTACACACGGTTTCTATACGTAGGGTTATCTGCACATGACTGCTAATAGTAAACCAGAAGTCGCTATTCAACGATGGTAGATTTCACCAACATTACCATGTACCATAATGATGCACTGAATATCAGGCGATATTCAAATCATTCTTTTGGCAGTTATTTCAAGGTTAACAGTATCATTGCTTGGTATAATCCGAAACATGGTTAAAATAATATGACCAAATAGCTCTCAGAATTTATAATCTTCTGCATACATCACACCAATGACGGGTGACACATTTGACCTTCCAGCTTGCCCTTTCTTTGCAGCGGCTATAGGCGTCGAGATCAACGTTTCATTGTCTGGTTAATTAAGCCTAGGACTAAAAATCGATACAGACGAGGTCAATCGATACGCGGCGCGTAATTTCAAAGTTAGCGGACGCACACCATGTAAGAATCGTTGGTTTATTCAAGGACAGATAGCGAAGCACTGAGAATATACAGAAAGGCAAAACTAGTTCGAGAGGAATGACTGTCAAAGCACATTCGCGAGTTGTAATGCATGGTCAAGTATGCGAAGAAATCGACATAAGATGAAAGGATAGGAAGAGTAAGAAATGAATAGTGGTGCGGCATGTGATTATCCCTGAAAAGAATGAACGTATGCAAATTCAAAAATCAATAAAATCGAACAAAACAGTGAAACGAAGACGCATTGCCAGATTCCTAGGGAATAAAGATGCACAGCGCGTGCAACAATGTTGTAATCGTCTAGATAAGACAGTTTATCGTAGTATTTTTTAAATATCATTTCCTTGATGTTCCAAACATTTGCACGAGAAACAGTTGATCCATCGTACTGAGGAAGAATGCTTGGATTTACGACATTTCACACTCAGCGATAAAGCAAACAGTCCACAGTAATTGCTACCTTCAGCCATCAAAGTTCGGTCAATAACAACGGAAAACGGCTGATAGGTTAATGAAGCAAGCGGACTGAGAATGCGAGAGAAGGCATCAATCTCACTCCTAGGTTTAAAATGGCAATGATTTTCGGGGTCACAACGCATTTTTTTCAACAATGGCTTTATTATTAGTGGAACAAAGAAATGTTCATTGATATCTCATTAGACATTCGATTACTTTGGAATAACAACAGAAATCTAAGCGTAAATGCAGCGGGTTGTCAATCTTTGGAGTCAGTTGCCTCAAAGGCGACATCGTTGTTAATAATAGCGAAAACGTATAGTTGAATGATATATAAAGACATAATGCGATACACGAAACCACACAAGTGCCACCGAGATTGCTATTAAGAAAATAACAAATCCCCTTGTTTGAAGTAGAATGAACCTTAAGAATTTCAACCATGCCGACAGTAGGCAGTGAACCAATTCCAGTGATCACGAAGAGTGAACCTAAAATCAACTCCTTGGTAATGTGTGCACAAGACGCACAAACGACGCGAGGTTAGTGACCCCGCATCTTAGGAACTGGCCGTATTAGAGAATGAATGAAGCAGAATGAGTGCTACCGTAGTCTACTCAACGAACCACACGCAAATACCTCAAAATAGAGACGCGTGGCGCTGTCGAACCCGGGGCGGAATATCCATGCAAAGTGAGGCGGTTCTAGAAAGCAAAATGTACGCAGAAACCAACAGCAACAAATGTTATACAACAACAGTCAATTTTACGGAATTTTTCGTCCATTATATAGCGTGACTTTTTCCAGTGCCTCAACGATGTCTCAACATAGACATGCACTCGATATGCAAGTGTGCTTGATCACGCCCGAGTGATGTGATGTTACCCATTTCAATTATATAAAGATAAATGTAAAACACTGAAGTTAAATGCATATACGTTGACTCCATCACTATTGGGACACATGAGTTTGAAGTCCGTTTCGCCGTGTACACATGACGCCTCAATCTTTGAGTAAAGACACATTTGCATTAATTAACATTTGGACCAATGAATGAACAGTCGTAAAAAACCTGATCGTAACAATCAGAACGAAATGTAGCGTCATAAAGGCATCTACCCAATTTAATTATCTCTCGCCACAGACTCACCAAGAGATACAACTCTAAAGTCTGCTGCATCGTTTCTGCTTCAAGGTAATCAAAGGTTTAAAACTACCGGAAAACGACTTCAACTGCCAAAACGCTCGATGGGCACACATAGGAACAGGCGATTGGAACCACATAAACAACAATGGTATGGTACAAGCCTGATCCAGGCAAAGTGCGGCACAGTCAGAGACTGCACGTGGGCTGAGATACTGTCAAGATTCCCGGGCCTAAACAGATATGAGAAAATAAATAGAAAATAGATGAATGAAGTCTCAAGTTCGCGGGAAACTGGTCGCCCGGTAACGGCAGAGCATTAAATGTGTTCTCGAAAGGCTATTGTACGATGTGAAGACGGCTGTGCCGTCAAAATATTTCGAGCAAACTTATGCTCTCAGAAACGATCAACCGGAGCAGTTTAATTGATTTCCGTTAAATGATTGATATTGATCACATTGTTCATGCTCAATTTTCATCTGCATGCATTGTAGAGCTTGATGTGAAATACTGAATGGAATATCCATAGCGCTAATTATGACTTGCTCACAAAATTTGAATGTTAATCTACTGTGTTCGGCGACGATCAGAGAGAATCAATCTTTTCCTCGTCGATTACAGCGAGGGACAGTACTCAACCGAAGGGGGTGTCATTTACACGTCGTGTTACCGACATAATGCTGTCTATGATGATGTACACGCCAGGGATTGCGGCATCTACTTTTTCCCAACTTGAAGATTAAGCTTCCAACAATGCCTTCAACGTGAGCGTTTAAGAGCAAGCTTTTCCCAAGTGATGGGGTCAATGACAAGGGCTTTTTTTACCAAACGTCTTTGTGCCGCAAGTGCGGTCTCCCTAAAGGTTGAATTCCTGATTACGAGTGCCGATAGTAAATATATTTTGAAATACGACCGTTTCAGCGCCATCATAATACGGTAAATATACTCTAGGGACCAGCTTTGGAAAACATTTTTGCAATTGTTACTCAGTCGATGAGGCATTGTGTAAAGCGTCGACTGCAAGTCGGGGAGGAGCAAATACAGCTCCTGGCTGCTGAACGCAGATCACGCCGCCGGCGTGCAACTGATGCAATACAACAGAGTTCTGACTATCGTTGGAAGCGCTGCGGGAGAGATTGTTCCTCCCGAATCGGACTGTTTAGTCATTCAAAAAGTTGCAAAACATGAAATTCATGCGATGTGATGTACATCCATGGTCGACATCGACCGACTGAGGCCAACAACAACTCAGTCGATCCATGATATGTTCAAGAAGTGGCGGTGATCCATGCATAAATATATTTAGCTTCCGTTCGAATCTTGCTTGGTTTCACTACCATACAGCCAAGCATTTAGCATTCATGCACTATACGGTATCATTTTTTGTATTCCCCGACAGCTTGGGAATGCCCCAGTTTTAACGGAAAAGATGGCAGTTACCCAAACAATCCACGTATCAATCTTGGTGTTTACGGAGAGGTTATCCGCAATATCTGATCCAATATAAGTAAACGGATGTACTGGTGGTGTTCAACAGTGTCAAGGGGAGGCGGTGCAGCTCGTTGATCAATGGATTTGGTGTTGCTCATGTTGTAGCTCGTAGTATATCACACAGGCACACACGTTCTCAATCGTGATTGTAATATATCACGAGACCTTAAAACTTGTTTAAGAAAAAATACATGCTTTACAAGATTAAATTTTCTTTTTACGGACAATTATGTTAATTTGCATGTATTTACATCACATATATCCTAAAACGGGTTTCGTGCTGTTTGCACTTATTCGGTAGGGACAGTAGGATCTGTAACCACCTGCGCTTGAAACAGTGGAGGAATGGTAAACAAGTAGCGCTTGTATGCCACTGTTGGATAAGGCTGGTACGACCAACCTGAGCCCACACTCAATTAGATCGGGCTATACCAATGTTAATGAGAAAAGATGCTCGTTTGTATACATTTTCATCTTTCACGGTTTCATATAAACCAGTTAAACGAGGTAACTACCGACTTATGCATGTAGACGATCCTTTATGGACGATTTCACGAACGAAAACATTTGCAATAAGGAAAAAAAGTGATGAAAAAGAATTATCTTCAATATCGAATTGCACAAGTTTATAGTGGAAGTTACAATGATCGGAATAAAATAACACTAAAATACCGAAGCAATGGAAGCAGAAAGGAAGCACGATTGTTGAACGATTAGTAAAGTAAGAACGTTTAGCTACTGACAATAGTCAGTAGTTGAAGATAAAAATATCTACACGGGTTGACAAGAGCGTATTGTAACGAAATGAAGGCACCGAAAGGAAACGAAAATGACAAAAACACAGCAGAGAACGAAATTATTTGATCGTTACGAACGTTTCGGTTTATCTGTAACGAAAATACCACGAAAGTTAGGGTTTAAGTTCCATTGAGGTGTTACACAGCAGCAACGACATGTGATAGTAATCGTATGAAAAACCAAAAACCCACCGTTTCGTAAGACGTGTTCCGTTGAAAATCAAATTTTTCCAACCGTAAATGAGGCAAGATAACCATTGTGGGATAGCGGAAGTTCAATTCCCGTGGTCAGAGCTACCTGACTTCAAAATTAGCGTTCAAACGCATTACACTTGCATAGCGATTCTGATTTCTCTTATCGCTAGTTTAAATATGAAACCTGTTACTTAGATATAAATCCTCAGCAGTGGAAATGCCTAACACGTTCGATAAACGGAGAAGCTTTCTTAACAAAACAAATAAACTATCTAATATTGGGAAAACCTATAATTCTATGCAAATTATACGGATACGACACTTAACTAGAAGCGTGTGAACTCAAGCAAACGTTCAAACCCTCAAACAAGGCAATATAAGTTTTTTATGAACGCCTCTAGTTTATTGAACGTGATCATTTAACGGGCGATGCACTGGGGGTACCAGTTAAAACAGATTCACAAGAAAACTCGTTTGAACCATTCTCTGGTATCTACCATGCCAGTAGGCACCAGATCGCCACAACACGTATTTTACGTGCAAACATGAAGCGGATTAAAAAACAAACAATGACAATGCCCAATCGCATGCGGGGCTGTGAGCAGACGCAAAAATAGTGAGAAAGCGAGCATTAGAAATGGAGAGAATGACCATGAATGTTAGCGCTAAATTGTAAACACATGCAAGCAACAACGGTTATATTATGAACCTCACCTGCGAGAGCCTGAGATAAAGAAGTGAAAGGATATTTAAAACGACTACTGATAAACAAAAGAGTAGTAAATATTGTGAATCAGATAAATGGGGCCATTTAACTGAACGGGAGGCAAGATACGGCAGCCGATGAGCCTGGCAGAAAAACGAGCACACAACGCACACACACACACACATTAATAAGGAAAGAGTGAATTCGACGAACAATTAAGATACAGAACATTACAAAGAATCAAATCGGTAAAGTTTAAAGTAGTAGTACTGAAAGCGACTTGAATGGGTTGAGTAAACGTACGAGGATCGGTCGCATTCTTATCTGGGTTGCCGATAATTTGACGCGGGGAATTCGAAGCAGGGTGATTATTCGACGAGGCAGTCACACGGCTCGGGGGAATAGGTCGAACGGAAGGCGAATTGATGACCGGTAACGGCGACGTGGACATGGAAGATTGCGACGGCAGAGTGAATCGAGCAACGACCTAATGCGGAACGGAAACATGGACGAAACTTCAAGACGAGGCTATACCCACAGTATGCAATTTAAAATGGCAAGTACAACCGATAAAACACGATAAGCTTGCATGCGAGAGAAAAAACCCACACCAACTAACTTGTTTATACGGTGGAGGGGACGGACGATGTTGTATTCTCGAGTTGGAAGCAACCATTTGATGCGCCACGGCTGTTGTGACAAACTGCTGTCGCTCACGGTGGCTTGGCTGATTGGCACGAGGATTATCCACGGGACCCCGGACCAAGAAAAGGTGTGTTTGAGAGGTCGACTGGGATTCAACAGCTGTGGAAACATCAAATGGCTTTGAATAAAACAGGCATAACCAAGTAGGGTTGGAGATAAATAAAGAACGACAATAGTGGAGAGTTAATAACTTGTCACTGCGTCCATCCGTTTGAGAGAGACATGCAATGTAGCGCAAGCATCCACAAGTCCATATATCACTTACAGATTCCGAGAAATTGCTCAGTAAACTTTCAAAACAAGAGCAACCTCAATACCACGAGCATGGCGTTTCAGTGAAATGCAAATCTGGATGAAACTGTCATCGTGGTGAAGGCAAACGCGGGAAAATTCTTGCATCATGAATTGAAAGCAGAACGTTATTCACAAAGCATCCTCGCATGTTTTACAGTCATGATGTACCAACGGTACTGAGAGGTATACAAGTACACGCTGGAGTCTCACTGTCATTTATATTTTCATTTGTCATATTGTTGAACCTCGGCAACTGGACAGTATTTTAACCCACGTGCAGGCGATGATGTGCGGCACTTTGCCTGGATTAGGCTTTTGATTTCGTACATACATAACGATGTATTAATATCCTTGATGATGCTTGCGTCGAGGATGTCACTAGCATCGCATTCCGTTGAAACTTAATGATAACATTTTATACATCTGAATTTATTATCAATAACATTGACCAGTGGTCATCCTCACTCGGCTTATCGTTAAATCCGCAAAAATGCAAAGAGGTAATATTTTCAAACTTGGCTGGTCAGCGTCGTCAAACTCTGCTTCAAGGAATTCTCTCGAGTTCCTTCCATGGCTCGAACTTCAGCAGAAGCGCATGTTTCAAGTATCTTGGTGTCATTTTATCACAGAGTCTCAAATGGACCGATCATGTGACTGCACAGTACTTGAAGGTTATCATTTTACGCCTTACGTCTGCGTTCTTTAGCTGTTCCTCCTGATGTAATTAGATGTTTTGTTTTTTCTTGCATTGTTCCCATTTTAATCTACGCATCCCCTATAATTTTTCCTGGTCTTTTTGAAAAAGATTTTTCGATGATCAGAAGAGGAATCAAATTAATTTCAAGATTGAGCTCTTCCTCTACCGAGTTAATTCGTGATATGATCGTCGAACGCCACTTTCGTGAATGTGACAGATTGGTCAGAGTCATATCGTCAGATAATGCATACCCACTGCATGAGGTCCTTATGGCTTGCAGATCGTTCCCAGCTACGCGTAGTCAACATATCGTCCCGTATGCAAGAACTGAGAAATTCAAAAATTCTTTTATTACTTACCTGGCTCGATATTTGGTTGATCATACAAAAGTTATTCTCGATTTGAGGAAGAAACTGACAGTATAATAACTGAAGTGGGATCATCCTTATTTGACATGTCTTTTTTATAAAAAATGTACATTTTATTTTATTTCGTGTGGTTGAATTAATAGTATCGCTGAAAATTGGTGTCCTCGAATAAAGCCATTTTTCTTCTTCTTCTTCTCCTTGTTCATACATTCAGTCTCTGGTGTTCGAAGGTGGGGACGGGAGTGTATACCGATCTAGAACGATAGCACCCCAGGCTGTTGTGATACACAACATCAAGCAAACCGAATAGTTTACCTACAAAGTCAGCCGCACGGATTTAAGTTGTCGCTGACGATAGTCAGACTGAATTCTAGAGAGGTAGATCTGCCCAATACGAAAAAATGATCACATTGCTTCATAGAGAAAACATCTTTCTCAGTATCATACGGTAAAGCCTCGATTGGGAAAATGTGGCAAGTTGACTTCCACGATATTCAAATACCGGAACTCACCAGAATACCAGTGTGAGGAACAATGACGACTAACCAATACCGTCTTACTTGCGTTACAAAGACGTTTGCAAAAGAGATATGAACTTGCACTTGACTTCTCACTGTAGAAGCACTGCGTACGGCGTCATACGCAAGCTGGGGATGAGGGGAGACACCGATCTCGGTTCCTGAACGCAGATCACGCCATCGTCATGCAACAGCAGCCCATGGAAGCGAGCAAGCGCTTGCAAACTACATCCATGGCGCACATCGACCGAACGAGGCTAACAACCATAAAAACGACAATCACGTGTTTCCCGTAGTAAGCACAAAAGCAACATAACTACACCTGGTCAAGCTCGAAATTTCCTAACCTCTAATCGAATAAGTAACACAGCGTTCACCACTAGGATTGTTTGTGTATGGGAAGATCTGACCGCACGATTTCCAAGGAGAGCAGCTGGTGATGCCGAAGGAGCAGGATCATTCCCATTTCAAATAGAGGCAAATGCTCGTGTTGATTGACAGTCATGCGGTGAGCATCTTGGTAAACTGATATTGTAACGATGCTCAGTTGGCGACGGACTTGTGTGAATGGAACCCAAACGGCGACGCTCTACCGCCTTACTGTTTACACAATTTCCATAGGTATTTGCACCTAAACTCAAGAGCACTATACCACTATAGACAAACAGGTTTACCGAGTTGTTATGGAAACGAGATGCCACATAATGATGCTCATACATACCTCTTTGTTGTTGGCGGAGCTGCTCGTCGACAGAGTGAGCAGGGGGGACGTTAGACGACGGTCTCGTGATCGGCGGTTGGCTTTGTTGTTGTCGTAGAGATAGTGCTAGTTCATAGGGAGGGGGGCGATTGGGTTTCCAATGAGTGGCTATAAATAGGGGGTTAGTTAACAAGAGGACAAATAAACAAGCATATGACGGCTAAAAGGCAGGCACAAGAGTGACACATCACTTTAACGCAGACAGCAACGTGATAGAACGTTATCATAAGGCACTCACTTTGAGGTTGAATATGCTTAAAACCGATAGGAGGTCCACCGTGCAATCCTAGCGGGTGCATATTTGCACTAGGGTAAAGGTAGCCTTGATTCGAATTAACGGAATGCGGCTTTGCCTGCGGACAAATAAAGTACGTCGGATAGGGACAACGCGGATTTTCCGATGGGCTCGCGTGAATATATTGCGACAAATGTGGTGACCGAGAATGCTGCAAAGAAGGTGATGGATTTTCAAATAGCACAGCTTATAAAAATCAATAACAAATCCGAATACCCGTGGGAACCTACCAGGTAGTTTGATCCGGGCAGAGCAGGAATCACGTTTGTGGATCGTATGACGGAATCGATGCGTTGCGGCATGGGTATGAGATTGTCGAACCAGAGGTTTCTGCCTGCCATCACCGTGTAGGTTGTGCCTCTCAGTGAGGGACGATGGAAGTTGTGACAAGTCGTCGTATGTGAAGCAGCGCAAGAGGTGGTTGCATTCGGTTGTTGCGGTAAACCTATAACGCGTGCAGCGTGTGATTGCGGCTGAATAGCATTCGGGAAGGTAAATGCAGGGACACGGTGTCGTGAACGTTTCTGACATTCACTCAAGGCTAACAATTTACGAGCGTCTTCGACGGATTGAGCTCCAAGTACGGGACGGACGTTTGTATCGATGACAGAGGCGGTAGAAGTTGGGGTCGAAATCGAGGTAGTTACAGGTCGTGTCGATTCCGGAGAGGTGACCGAGTTTCTCGTGGACTCTGACTTTGTAGAAGACTTGGTATCCGCGTTAAGATCATGGTCTGAAATGTAAAAGTAATGTTTGATGAGGTTTCGGAATGTGGGAAAGTGTAGTTGTGGAAACACCAGGGAGGCAAATACGACACGCACCGGAACCATAGCAGACCAGATTAAGGACTCACGAGAGCTTAGTACAACTCGGCTGCTAGCAATAGAGGAGAGATGCGTATCACACACTCGTATGCACTCCAACCTCCATTCAATCGTTCATTCACACACACACACATCGACCAAAGTGCCAGCTTACCAGCGGAAGCCTTCATCGAAACAGGCGAAGCAAGCGCATCGATCACCGTGGACCTCGCTCCAGGTTCCAAACGCGTCGACATTTGCGCCAGGGAATCCACATCCATGTTCACGTTCAAATTGGCGAAATAAGTGCGAATACGCAACGTGATCAACCACGATTCGTACATTTTTTTCAAATTCAATTGTGCAGGTGGATTCGAGTGAGCTCCGGAGATAACCACGCTCCCGGTACGTCGTCTACCCACCGAGTTTCCAGTTGCACTTGCCACGCTCATCGCAGCGGCACTCATTGACACGGATCCAGAACGTTTGGATGCTTGAATGGGAAAGAGGGGTCAGACGATGATGTGTGTCCTGACATCGCGAATCAAGGACGCTTTAGGATGCGAAAATTCGCGATAGAAATTAAGCAAAGACATTCAAAAGATATCTAGACAACGGTACTCTGTCTAGGCCTTGGGCAAACGGACAGTATCTTAGCCCAGTGTGCGTGGATCAGACTTGCGCTTTCATACTATACTCCGTAACGTTTGTATTTCGTGGTATACACCTAACTACTCGTGCACGGATGTGCAATTGTGAAGTAGTTCCGCACTGCGCAGCTAACACAGCGAGGCCTTCAAATCGGCCGTGCATAAAATTAATTTCTCCGCAGGTTTTTTCAACATTTTTCGTTAAATGTCAACGCTAGCTGTGGGCAAAATGCATCATATTTCGCATCAACTGAGGCAATTTTCGACGCGCAATTTTGAACGAATTACGAGATGCCGGGGATTGTTGTGACAATTTTGTCTCAAAACCTTTGGTTACACCATTTGTTAATAAACTGGATCACACGTGGAAATTATCAATCAAGACGGAAAAGAAACATCGTTCAGTCGACAAATTGATATCGGGACCTGTCGGTCAATTTGTTTTAAATTATTTGGTGAACTTTTTGTAACAGCTGAAAATTCATTTATATGAATAAAGTCAATTTCTTCTTCTCTTCTTAAATTGGTTTGCCACCGATAGTGAGCGAAATGCGGAAACACGCTGGAGACTCACTGACAATTCTATTCTCTATTTTCATTCTGAAATCTGACAGTATCTTAGCCCACGCGCAGGACTTTTCCTGGATGAGGCTTGTTATTTCATACATACACGTAACTACTATTATCTGAAGTATATACGCACAATTCTGATCCAAGTGCCGTACAGTCAGAGACTGCACGTGGGCTAAGATACTGCCAGGTTGCCCATGGCTAGACAGATATGAGAGAGTAAATAGAATAGCAATGGTAGTGAGACTCCATCGTGTTTCACCATGAAGCACGCTACCTGTGGCCAATCAATTTAGCACGATGTTACCCACACAGCACAGAAATGCTACACGCTCGTACATCGGTGCTGATGAGTTGTGTTTACTATTAAAAATGTGGATGATGGAGATGACTGATTGTCAACGGATAAGATTGAAATGGGGAGGATGAACCGCGAGAAGCAACCATGAAACGAGAAACAAAACAAACGGGACAGAATATTATAAACCGTGGCGTCAGGACATCGAGGAAGCGACGTTACCTGCACCAACGGAACGGCTACCCCCATCGTGATCTTCGACAACGCTGTCTTGGCGCTTTAGTTCGTCAAGAAGAATTGCCGAAGCACTGGCTGTACTCTCCCATCCGTTGGCTATGGAGAATGCAGATTTTGTCGAGGCCAACAAGGAGCCCTTCGATGTGCGCGCACGATTCCCTGTGGATCGACGAAGCAGATTTTGTGCGGCCGCCAGGTCATAGCCCACGTTGCACATGCGACAAACGGCCCGAATCTAAACCCGAGGAGGAGGAGGAGGTGTAGGATTTACTCGGGTAGCAGAAGCAGCAGCAACAACAACAACAAAAAGTGTTTACTCACCTCTTTGGCCAACATACGCAGCTTAACAAAATTGACCAACCCGTCACTCGTGTGGGAAGGATTGCCCAGATGAATGAAAGTCAAGTCCTTGAGGATCAGCGGCAGATAGGGAAGCATTGGGGCAGACGCGGAAGCGTCGCTCAACAAACTACGATAGTGAGAAAAGTTGCGAGACGTATCCAAGACCAGCTGAAGTTGAGCATAAAGGGAATCGCGTGAACACCGATGCTTGAGAAGATCGTTAATACTGTAATTTGCCTTGCATGGAAACCAGTGGCGTGTTAAGCATTAGTGACAATTCATGGTTGGATCACCAGAAGAGATACTGCAGTAAAAACGACTCTCACAATTGACTGCCACAATTACGACATACTTCGGGTTCAGTTCAACGCAACACAATCAATTAAGACAGAACTGAAGCTTTTTGGCCAAAACAGGTTTCATCCGGCTTGCTTTACGTGCCTCTGAGGTACTAACATTAGAAAAATGTACAACCATGCTACACGAGATTGCGTTTCATTATTTGTATTATTCACCACAGCTCACACTAAATTCCAAGAGATTCGATCTGCTTCCAATGAGAAGAGATGACACGGAAATCAGATCGGGCGAACGGACATATCCGACCTTGCCGGCCCCTTCAAGACTGGTTGAGCATATCGCGCTACTCAAACGCTCATTAATGCACAATGGCGAACGTGAGTCGAGGCTGTAAAGCGTTGTACTTAATATTGATGATTGGGGTTTCGAGTGCAACCCTGGGCAGAGGGTATGCCCTGTTGGTGAGCTCACATCTGTCTAGATCTGGGCAACCTGACAGTATCTTAGCCGGGCTACGGACACTTAATCCCCAGACATTTAATAACCAAGTCACTTCATCCCCAGTTTGATAACTTTTGAAGAATGCAGAATACGTTCAAATGAATTTATTTAGCAGGAGAGATATGCAATTGATTTTAAGAACGTCAATCTTTCCGTAGTTGAGTATCGCTGAATTGCTCGAGATGTCCTGGCGCATATCTCAGCATACATCTTCTTCTGTTTGATATGAACCCCAGCACTTGCTTGAAGAACAGAGGCCGTATGCTGTCGGCAATCCTTTCGAAAACCGTTAAGAAATGTCCACATGGTGGCCAGAAAAGAGTGACTGTAATGCATGATGCCAGCCTTCTACAGCATTATTCGTTCGAGCAACACCACTATTTGTGTCTTCATACTTATTCCAGGTTTCAGATGGAAATATAGCTGTTGCAAAGTTTTCTCGTCGATTGCTTCTCGAACCAAAACTCGTTTCCCATGTAAATTAATGTCCTTCGACCTTTGCTACTTGTACCATATTCAAGAGTCATTGCACACATTTAAATAACTTCTTATCATAAATATCTTCGCTGAGGATTAAGTGACTGAAGAATAATTGAACGGGGATGAAGCCTTGGAGATTACATGTCTGGTGATTAAGTGACCGGCCACCAGCTTAACCCACGTGCAGTCTCTGACTGTGTGGCCCTTTGCCTGGATCAGGCTTGTGCTTTCATACCACGGCTACCCAAACCTGATGAGTGGCAAAAACCACGATGCCGGTCGGGTGATTCCGTCAGCGTCAACTCAGGATATCATCATCTAAAAATCGCTACAATGATAAAGAGTATTCGGGAAGTCATGGTTCTGCCGTGTGTGCGGGTGCAATCTTTGCGGCCGCCCTCCTAGATTGATCCTTCAACTTGACAGTGTTCAACCAGACGGTCTCTCCCAGGAATAACATCGTCCATTTCAACAACAGATACATTACGCACGTGTAAACACTTCAACAAAAACGTACAGGAGGAAGAATACCGGTAAACGAACAACAACAACACTCACGCTGAGTTCGGTATACAGTTTATGGTATTTGTTGGGGAGCTTCTCCCAGGTTTGCTTCAATCGTTCTACCGAGGTTTGATGCAGGCCGACCAACAGGCAAAACATGGTATTGTAATTGTGAAGGTCTCGACAAAACTTGGTCAGCTGTGGAACGAGAATCAAACAGGAAATGAACAAAATAACCTGTGTATAGATGGCCGTATTTTGGAGAAATATTTCACATCTGATCACGAAATAAAAATGGATCTGATCACGAATAAAATATGAAATTGGAAGAGTTAAGGGTCAGGTGATCACTTAGATGAAATACCCTCCCGGGCTAACGAGCTACATCTGCCCGAAGTAAACTGGTTTTCAGGCGCCAGTCACTCGCCCTCGCCCCTTCTCCTGTTAGTAGAAGCAGTTCCGCCGGGCTCGGAGAGCCACTCGTGCAGGCCAGAAGCTGGACTTGGTTGTCAGAGGCTATTTGAGACGCATGCCATATGGGAGCATTTTATAAACAGTGGGAGCTTATCCCCACTGCCACCCCCAGCTATGACAACCTTTGGTTCACTTGGCTAAGGTAATTAAGGCCCACAGACGGGTCTTTTTTGAGAGAAAGATTCGGCAAACGCTTCAGCTGTCTTTGACTGGCTCCAGGCAGTGGGAAATCGCTTAAACGCATTCTCAGGTGGCACCAGAGGAAGCACTAGTTACTGCATGGTCAATGAGGCGCTATTTACAGTTCAATATGCGTGTGAGAGAACGCAACAACAAATCGATTGAACAATCACATTATACGCACACTTGCACGAGAATCATTAAACACACCCGGCGTGGAATGCATACGACGCGCTTGCCACATGGTGGTACAAGCATGCATGCCTACAAAATGCGTTTGTTCCTGACAATGAAACTTTGATTACAACAGTTGGCGCTTGATAGCATCGACTCAGATGAGGGAATTAGTGGTACCATGAAAAGTCGAGTGCTTAAACCTTGATAGTAATTTTGCGAACATGGAATAATAGCTGGTGGTGTGAAGTGGAACAGAAAACGTTAGCACCGCGATTGATCACGAGTGGTGTAAATAATCCTGGCTACGGTGCATAGCAAGACGACGCCAAGTGGAATACGATCGATTGAAATGCAGACAGAACGAACGAACGAACGAACGAACTTTGATGAATCGTTTCAGCAGCTCCACTCTCCTGGATAGGTTGGTCTCCTGGCAGACTTCAGTCGGCACCCAGTAGGCTTCTCTGTTGACCAATTCAGTGAAACGATCCAAATTATCGTGCCCGGTAGCATAACCCGAGGGTGGATCCTCTGTCGTCGAAGGGACCAGACCGAATACTTCGTTGATGTATTCGGTAGGCTGGACAGCACGAAACACCTCGTAGTCGTCCAAGGTCAATTGGATGGCTAGGTCTTCGGGAACAAGCTGAAACAGACAAAGCGATAAACCGGACAGTTGTAACAAAGACTGACGGAAAAAAGAAAAGAATAGTTCATACGAGCAAACTGATTACCATGTAACAGTTGGTTAGACAAATAATTCTTGGCGCAGATACAGGTTTGATTATAGGGGTCCAGAAAATGATCTACTGAAATACCATGCCAATATTAATATCTATCAGCGTCTAAACGATGGAGGCGGCAGCGCTCAACCAGAAAAAAACGGGTAACAGGTCCTCGATAGGAACCTCGACTGGTGCGTAGTAAGCTTTTCAAATTCCAAAGCGACTTAGTCTCAAGGTCACAAGCTCTGAGTTAAATCGCACCTGGTTTGAAAAGGCAACCGACTTTTCAAGCCATCATGACCATTACCGAAGAAACAGCAGTTGTTGTTCGTCTCCTTCGGTCGATGTCGACCATGCAGGTACATCACGAGTTCAAGCTAAACGGCATTTCGAATGACGAAACAGTCCGATTCGGAAGGAAAAAACTCACCCGCAGTGCTTAGCGCGATAGACAGTCCTCGGCCTACCAGCGGCATTTGCACGCTGCCGGCGCAATCTACAATAGCCGAGAGAGGTAGCTACCCTTTCCCATGATCATCAGCACCATGGACGCAGGTCTAGGGCCGGGCAAAGTGTCAAGTAACACACAGACAGAAAAACAGACACGTAAAAAGAAAGGAGAGGGTGAGCAGAATATGCAAATGCACCAAAACCAGCTTGTTTTTCTGGATTCACTTCATGACATTTTTGGATTTTTTTAAAATATGATGCAATATTATAGAATATAACAATTATTGCACATAATAAACTACTTTGGCACCGCTAACTTCAGCTTGCAGCCAAATCGCTTCAGGTTTACAACCAACTAATAGGCGGAATTTTCGGTTCAGACCAGGCAAGCGAATACGTCCTACTGAAGACTAATGCCACGTCATGGACTGGCCTCCCAGCTGTTTCTTTCAGCCTATACTAGGCTTAACAAACAAGGCGCAGCATAGTAAGCGGTGATGAGGCATTCATAAAACGTGTCCCAACCATCTCAAACGAACAAACACAACAACAGGTTGAAAAGAAGGATATTACCAGCGGGCACACCACCTAAATATCCACCTCCTATCGAAGCAGAGAGTTGACGAAAAACATACCTGAGTGAAAGTAACCCTGCTCTCGGTCAAAATCGTCTTGGCAAGCTCGTCACTGACCAAAGACTCATGACTGCGGTTGTGTTTCAGGTAATAACGAGAATTCAGCGTCATCCGACCGGCCAAATCATCGGCCATGTTGGACAGGCGGCTTTGTTTGACCAACGGACCTGGTTCAACGGTGACCTGGGCGTCGAACAAAAGAAAACTTTTAGTTATGTGGTATTAAGGGCAATGGAGAATGAGGGCCTATTGGATCGATAAAGGTAAGAAAACGTACACACACACACACGTTGTTGACAACTCTAATCAATATGCATTGTTGGAATTCCTGCTATTAGCTAAATGCACAACGAAACTCAGGCGGATATAGAGCCGAAAAATTGGTCAACAAGAACCAGGAAAACAACATCGAAAATCACACACACACACCCACATTTTTGGTGCCAGTTTGCTAACATCACAAGATCTACATAGTGGCGATTTCAGAACGTCGCTAAAATCGGAAACACATTGATCTGGTAAGGGGACGACAAATACAAGTACGTGACTTTCGATAACGGAGCCAGGGGAGTAAGATGAAGATGCAATGATGCGCGAAAAAAACAGACAGAAAACATGAATTATTACTACTCGGTTGTTTAAGTTGCAACAAGGATAGCTTCAAGATAGTAAAGTTCTTTTACAAGTACAACGTTTGTTACCAGATCCAGCCATTTCCGAAAGATGCGGATTCCCAAGGAAAAGGCTTAGGGACAAACCACCGGCCCCGAAAGACTGCCAGCATCTACTTGAACTACACAGGCTCAATCAATACGGAAAAAAGGTAGAGCAGCATTCATAATATGCGATCCCGAGCGACGAATACCGTAATAATAACTCACATGATACAGACTGTAAGCGTCTATCTCATCCGGAGCGATACCGAATTCCTCCACTGCCAGCCTCGTCGCTTCCAGGGCATTGGTCTGACGACGTGGAAGGAGGATTAGTTTACTCGAGTGATCTCGCCCGGTGTCGGAGGTCCGCCACACACGGATGACCGACGATTCCGAGGGTTGCACATATTCCGATTGATGCCCCCCACCAATCGGAAGAGGAGTGGGCAAGCTGGTCACGTTCGATTCGAGCGACGATAAATCCGGTTGCGAAGAAGAGCGATGGGAATGGTCCAAATGGGGTAGAGAGATGAGTAGGCGATTGGTCGAAGGGGTGCGGCGAGAATCACTGATTACAGGTAAGCACTGACTCCCGGCATTCTTGAAGAAAAATGAAACAAAGATACGGCAATTTACAGTAGAGAAGGGAGGGTCGATGAGCAGAATAAACAAACGAAGGGAAACCTAAGGAACCCGCGTATTGCTGAATGGCAACGGAGGGCAAAAGCTTAAAGAAATTAGATTGAGCTGCAACTACCGAATGAATGAATAAACGAATGAAAGCACAAGCCTGATCCAGGCAAAGTACCGCGCAGCCAGAGACTGCACGTGGGCTAAAATACTGTCAGGTTGCCCAGGCCTAGACAGATATGAGGAAGAAAAAAGAACAGGAAATGGTAGTGAGACTCCAGCGTGTTTCAGCGTGCAGCTCACTACCTCTGGCCAATCAATTTAGCATGGTGTTAGTCGCACAGCACAAAGTACTGCACGATTGCACTTCCGTGCAACTACCGATGCCTCATGTGGCTGCAAAATTCCCCAGAAGAAGCAGTCAGTAAAGGTCACTGCATACCGATATTTTTTACCGATAAACCGCCACAGAACAAAGGAATTAAGCAGAATCCGTGGTTTTCCCCTGACGGGAAGCCACCATTACACACTGCAATGGTTTCACCGTATACGCTAAAAGATACATTGCATGAAATCGCAGGCTTGGATCCAGTGCCATGCGTAGATAAATTGACCGCACACAAAACTCGACAGTGACGGCTTGATGACTGTCACGTATACACCTGTTTGTTAATACGGGGATGGGAGTGTATAACGATCTACAACGAACGCTTCTCCTGCGATCGACTGAAGTGGTTCGAGACGTCAACAAACACGGTTATTCCACTGTAGAAAAATATGCTAGTATCGGATAAAACAACTTGAAACTAAAACAGGGCATGAGGAACGCAGCCAAATTGAATGGAAGCGTTCACATAAAATCGGGAGTGGAAGAAAAAACGAACCTCAGTCACGCTAATGACCGAGGGCCGGTTCGCTTCAAGTCTAGTCGGTGATGTGTGCGCACTCCGCGAACGACTTGAGGATGAGTCTGGCTGCAAGAAATGACGACTATCGGCATCGATCGATTCACGCTCTTGACCACGACCTTGGCGAGTCCATCCATTTCGTACCGGGCTAATCAAACGTTCTGGATTCATTCGGAGGTTTTGTATGTTGGGACTGGAAGGCAAAAATCAATAATACAGACAAGCCAGTGGATCAGGATACGTGCGTAGAGTGAGAAAATTAGCACTGAAAGGACGGGGATACAAAAGAAAAGCAGATGCTTTGGCGCGTCTCACAGATCAAGCACACACGCTCATGCCCACAAATGATGAAGATAATTCGAGGTCGCGTGCACTGAGAACGAGAAAAGCTTCTAGTAACGTCGCCATTCTCCTAAATGATCAGCATGCCAACCTATTATAAATGGGTGAGCTGAGAGCAGTGCAGGTGCAATGGGGGTGATTGCGCAATTGTGAGCAGAGCAGGCGTCGGCAATTGGCTTCAGAAATCATTAACATGCTCGATTAACACGTACGCGTGCGCCGGGAGCAGATGAATCGAAGGCATCGAGGGGTCCGTGATCTGATCCGGAGTTAAACGAATGACCATAGTCGGACTGCGGAGTACAAAGAAACGAGCGTGCAGTAAACGATCGGCATACAAACTGGTAAATTGAGGCACAACCGTAGGTGTAAGGAGTGAGAATTCTTGGCTGGATGCAAATGGCCGACATTGAGCTTCATACCGAAATTGAGAGGACAAAAGTAACACAAGGCGGGAAATGCTCATCATGAAGCATTCAAATGTAGCCAATTTTGAAGAGGAATGCCACTTCGATGCAGTTTCGTGTTAGAAGGTAGCGAAGCTGCATAGCCCGTGTAAACGCATACAGGCGGGTTCGATTATGTTTGCCTGTGTTGGACACTTTCAGTCGATGTTGACCATGAGTATGATTATGTATGTACGCATAAACGAACAACTCGACTCAGCATTAAACAATTCGCCCACGACGTTCAGCTGCAGGCGATGGATCAACACCATATGCCAAATGCCCGCACGAACTCCAATCAACTGGACATTGCTTGTATTTCTAGTTACCTGCTATGTAGTGGTTTTGAGAGACAATTGTGCCAGGTGATCAGCTAGATGATACGAGAGACCAAGCCCATAGAGACAGAGAACAGAACAACACAGGATGGATATGAAATGACGAAGCCGAGACTCAGGTCATAGAGCTGGACAGGGCCAGTGTTTATATAGAGAACACAAAGGGGTGTGCGAAGTAAGCGGTAAGGACATTGAAGCGTAAGGTTACAACATGTCACAGCATGCATCCGCAATGTTCGGATAAGGACATTACCAAGGTCGCACGTGTCACGGGTGAGGACGCCTCACCCAACATTACCTATCCAGCCAGATGCGATGAATGTTTGGTTACACGGCCAAGTCAAACCGAGACTTACCGTGCTGGACAAGGGTCACAAAGAACGAGATTATAAATTCAGTAGTGTGGGGCCAACGTTCTTCGGAGGGATTCTATCTACTGGCACATATTAGAAAAGGATGATCACCAGAGTACTTAAATTAAGCTTACACGAAACGAAACACAACATGCATTTATGCGAAGTGATGTTACGAAACATTGAAAGCGAGCGCGGTTCACTTGAAACGAATCCGCAGCAAAGCGATGTGCAAACATCGTCCATGCCCGTCGAATAACTTAGTGTAATGCACGCATATTCCCTCACTTACACACACAACAATAAGCGGGTTAATTTTAAGCGGTTTTAAGTGGTTTGAATGTGATGAGGGGAAGCTACAAGAGAGCAAAATGGTCAAAGACAGACAATGATAAAATGAAGGAGCATCATCACAACTAGCAATGCACGGGGCGAAAAGAATGGTTTAACAGACAGAATGCTATCGTGCTACGGAAGGGGCTACTACAACTTGGACAAGACACACATGGGATACTTGACCGCGGAAAGAGGTGACGACGGGTTTTCTACGGTTTCCACAATTCAAAAAACCAAATTGGCAACCCGATAAAGAAATGAATACGCTGGAACAACACACGCGCAATCAGTAGACTTTCAATCCAAAGGAGTTCAGCATCGCCAATGTATCGCGTAAGGTTCAGCCAACGCAAAATCTTAGTGTCGTGTGTTTTCGCGGAGGTTCAAAAACGATTATCGCCCCAAACTCTAACCAGCACCCCGGGTTAAAAAGACAAACGGTCACACTACCATATCGTACCAAGCAGCAACAATTCACAATCAAACGAAACAAGCAAAAACTGCATACACCAGCGCTAACAATCTAGTAAATCTCAAACGGACTCCGATAACGTGACATATATTAACCGCTGCGTGAACGATCTATCCAAGTTGGGTATAAAGCTTTTGGTTAATGTCTATTACCATCGGACGAGCGAAGGTCTACATCCAGAGTGCAGCACCTGAATTCACAACGAAACGAGGTGACAGTTGCACGAATAGTGCAGTTCTTGTGTCGATCGCAACGAAGATAGCATACTTCCAAACGTTCCGAATCACAACGGTTCAACCAAGAACTGAATTTAAATGTCGCATTGGAAACGACCAAGCCAAACAAAGAAACGGCAAAACAATCAATCAAACAGCCGAAAAGCAATTAGCATAAAACGAGACGAGACTACACGGTCACATGAGACGCAGTGTGCCTAGCCTCGGACGGATGTATGTTCTTCGGGCAAACAGGGTTCATTTGGCGCTTATTCTCAAAGCAAGCGAAACTGGGATCCCGACGAGTGCTGTATCAGCAAGCACAGCATGCGTCGGCTTGAGGACATCGAGATAAATTCAGCCAGAAGGTTACCGTCATCAATGAAGATTCATGCATTTCAGACAGTTTTATCAGAAACAACGATTGCATTACACACTAAAGTTGCTAGCCACCACGACGCTCGCTCCCCAAGACCACGTCCAGTCGCAAATTGACTGTTTTTCGTCGGCATGCAAAGACTTAGGGGGTAACAATCAGCATGAACAAGACCAAAGTCCTTGGTCAAGGGACTGTATCGCCTCCCATCATCACTGTTGGCAACTGTCAGCTTGAAACAGTACATCGTTTCACATATCTTGGTTAAACCATTGCGGATAACCTCTCGCTAGACACGGAGATTGATAAGCGGATTGACAGAGTAGCTGTCATTTTGGCCCGATTGAACTCTTGT
>JACCGJ010018899.1:0-42927 GCA_013407085.1 Atriophallophorus winterbourni | reverse complement strand
AATTGCTAATGTGTGGTTTTTCTCATATTTAGGTACCGTGTTAGCTCACGCATTTGACCCGGAATCGTCGGACAGAAATATGTCGACAGGCGGGGATGTCCACTTTGACGATGATGAGCGTTGGACGGTAAACGAGTCGCCCGGTATGTTCACTATTCAATATTCTCTTATCATAATCTCTTTGTATTTCGATCGCAAAAACCTAATTAATATACAGTCAAATCTCGCTACTATGCCATCTACCCGGACCAAGCAAAAGTGGCCTAGTAGCGAGATTTGACTTTGTTTGCATAATATATTTGCCCATTTCGCTACACGGATTGTGCGCCTGAGCCATGGTGCCCAGACATGGATTCAACATTCCATGACATAATGCACACATAAGAATTTAATATCCGGGTTAAGATACGCATGCGATATTCCCGAATATACTTTTTGACAAATTGAAGATATAATATACTGTGTCAACGGTGTCTCGGATTGAGTATACAATATACCCAGAAACAGGTATTCTTCCATGAGAGTCCAGATGAGATCTTGCATGCCAGACTTATATGCATGGTGCGAAGAATTGTTAAACCACAGCATTATAAATTTTGTAGGCTTAACTGGCAACACAACTGAATTTTCATTCATTTCATTTTGGTTTTTAATTAATCATCCTAAATGATGAACCGCATAATGTAGAGTATCAGAGACAACATCGAATAATTAACACAGTTGTCTGTAGATGGCTGCCAGTATTGATGGGCTGCGGACTGAAGGAAATAAAAATGCTTTCTGGTTAGCGATATTTGGTCAACTTTGTAGGAGTTCTTACAAGCAAACACAAAGGAAAAACTAATAATTAAAATGAATCTTGACGAATTTTCTTCTTCTGTTGATTGAGTATAATAGAGATAATAATAGATATACTTATTGAATAAATACAATTATTATGGCAAAATTCGGGTAATGTGCCTTGATTTTAAACAATTGATCCCGAAGTGTATGGTTAATGGTAAATTTTGAGAGCTCCTATTAAAAAGAATGTTTTGTTTAAAACAAATCGAACTAGAATGAAACAACCAATATCACCCATGTCAAAAGGGGAAAAAACTTCAGCTCGATTAATTTAAACGTTGGCAAATTTTTTTCGATTTTCCAAATGACGGGTTAATTATTATGAGAGCGGTTTCTAATGTGAACGAGAGGTATTATGAAGGTACAACTATTTTTGTTTAAGGTTTGCTTGTTGCACTTTCGCTTCTCTTACGCGTAATCTCCACTGCCGGTTTCTGGTTGTGTAACCAACTGGAAACATCTGAAAGGGCCTCTTTGAAACTTTAAAGCGTCAAAAGGTTGTAACGTGATTGAAGTTTTAGGAAAATGGTGTATTATGATATCGGTAGCCGAATTATTAAATGGTTTGTGGTCAAGTAGTTACACAAATTTGCAAATGACTCCTTTAAGTTGGAAACATCTAATTCAGTGCTGTCATACGCAATTGGAATCGTAACATGCAAATTCGTTCCATTTCAGATTCTACTGGTCTATTTCCGGTCGTACTGCATGAACTTGGCCACAGTCTGGGACTAGAGCATTCACCAGATAGCGAAGCAATCATGTACCCTTACTACGGACTACAATCTGGCGAACCAAAGTTAGGCCGTGATGACATCGTTAGAATTCAATCGCTTTACGGTAAGATAAATGTGACGATGTTGCCAATGTTGGTAATCCAGAATATAATCTAAGATACAGCTATTACGTGGGTGGTAGCGTTCGTTAAGTCTCGAGTTCGTGCTCCAGAATTCTCATCGCTTCATGCAGAAGCAAAACCGGAAACAAATTAATGAATGGTTCTGTGTAGGGATTGCCTGTTTCACTTCCAAATAATTAAAAACAAATATGATAACTTAGGAATCTCAGCTAAGCTTCAGTTACCGGATAATCGTTCAACGACAATAAGCTCGAACTGTAAATGTCAGAACCAAGAATTCAGAAAAAGCAATAAACTCAGCAAAAAGCAATCTTCCGATCATTAGTAGGAAGATTAAAGATTAAAGAAGATTCAACAATTCGTATAAGTATATACATGTATATATCAAGTTGAGGTATTGGAAAGATCGACACTTCCTTCAGTTAGAAAAATGTCCTGTAATGTCTCGGTATGTTGGGGAAATCTTTGTTAGGAAAAATGTCCAGTTATATAAACGGGGTGTTGTGTGAAATTACTAGGCATAAATATATCCGATTTGTTCCTGAAAATCCTTTCACTAGATGATTGTACAACATCTGACGGTAGGGAGTTCCATAAGAAACAAACGTGCATCGATTAGAAGAACCGACGGCAGTTCCGGTGAGAACGTGGAATATCAAATGCTAGTGGGTGAGTACGTGTGGCATGGCTTGACCGGAGGCGACATAGATGCCTCAGTGCTTGCATCTCTGATTTATTATTTTATAAGTTAGCATTAGATCCAATCGAACCCGTCTGCGAGCCAGAATATGCAACATAAGATTCACCAGTCGATCTCCTTTTGGAAGGTTGCGTAGATATCCAACCATTTTAGTTTCTCGGTGATAAATCCTCTCAAGCAGCTTGATATCCTTTTGTAGTCATGGTGACCAAGCTTTCACTGAGTATTCCATCAGTGGGTTAATACACGTATTTATGATCATGGGGAATGTTTCACGGGGAAAATGTCCGAAAATATGCCGAAGCAAACCTAGCATGCGGCTAGCTTGAGTGTACACTGCTTCGCATAACATGTTATTCTTAAGACTTCCACTAATCCATACACCGAAGTCCTTTTCTTCGGTTGTCAATTCCAGTTGTTGCGATCCAAGGTTAGTAAAATGGGAAAATCATTACCTATTTGCAACATTTTGCACATTCTGAATTTGAATGGAAGCTTGTTTCGCTTTGACCAGCTGCTCAATATATCCAGATTGCTTTGTAAGCGCAAACGGTCCACGCTTGACGTGATTCGCATCCAAAGTTTAGCCTAATTCGCAGTGATAACCATTTTGGCTGTGAGAAGTTTCGTAAGGTCGTTGATGTAGACCAAAACGGAAACCGGACCAAATACCGAACCTTGTGTGACACCCCTAGTGTCTTCGATTTCCCTAGACATCACACCATCGTTACGTACATTTGCCGTGCGATCAAGAAGGTTATTTCTCTGCCAGGTAAGAAGGCACCCATTTATATTAATATCCTGCAGCTTGTACAGGTGTATAGAATGGTGAACTTGATCAAACGCCTTTGGTATGTCCAATAACACGCATGCACGCAACCACTCTCATACACTGCCTGCGTCCAGTCGTCCATTGTCTCCAGTAGGTTAGTTAAGCAAGAACGAGACTTCCGAAGTCCACGTTTATATCTGGACAACTAGTTTTGGGTTTCGAGATGACTCACAATTTTTTCGTACAGCATTCGCGCCATAACTTATCAGATCACTAGAAGGAGTGTAACGGCGGTAATTTGCTGGGTCAGAACGAGTCCCCCCTTTGTAGATGGGTGTTATGATTCCTCTCTTCTAGTCAGTCGTACGTTTTTGTTTTATAATTGTGTGTCATTTAGCTAAGTTAATCATACTGCACTTTTCTTATGACAAGAGCTTTTGAATTTTAGGTACTCGTACTACACGTAAAAGGAGCTCTACTGGAATGCGATATCTGTACCCAACGTACCCAACACAACCGACCAAATTTCCCCAAAGACGTAAGTGATGCAGTTATAAATAAAAATTAATTATAAAGTGGAAGTTCGTCCTCGCAAGCTCATTGGTGACTAATTTATTAGTCAGTGAAATCATCAATAACAATAAAATGCGTTACCTTAAGTGCAGAATATTCATTGTTGGAGCCCATACAGCATTTCTAGATCAAAACTTTATTCAAAGCAACATGTGATGCTGCCGCGGTTTTGGATGAAAAATTTCCGCAATCTTTCTGGTATTGATCTAACAGGACCTGGGTTTATCTCCAACACGAAACGACACAGGTAATATCTAAAAGGGGGTCATTATATCAGGTCACCCGAGGTCGAATCACGTTCCAGTCTCGACGTTTTTGCCCCAAGGACAAGCGATCAGACATTAATCACGTCAACCCCGTTTCCTGTCCTGCCATCTAGTGCGTTAGGATTCACACCCCGAGAACAACACGTTGACCATAATCCCACACAATTCACAAAATGCACGAACACGTCATTTGATCTCGTGTTTATTACTCACATGACAAAGTCACACACAAAGAGCTTAATTATTTAGAAAATATCTAATCACAACTGACAAACCAAACGCGCCAGCAGCAGATGACATTTCGATTTGATTTCTCACGCGATTTCGTGTCACCGGTTTCCTTCGGGCCCCCACACCATGTTCAATTCATTAGGCCGATCTTAACAAATTGCACGCAACGGTTAAGACAACCTAATCGGATTTTTAATAAATTCCATGTGCATATATTTACATTATACCGCATGTGCGGGAATATTCGAATGAACAGGTTGGCCATGCCAGCCCTATCTACTAGTGACCTAGAAATGTATACCTTATTCCGTGTGATATGCCTCTCATGTACAAAATCATAGATGCTCAAAACCAATGACCAATTACGCGGCACACGTACCCATGCAGCTAGATTAAAACCGATAATTTGACTCTGTATATACAAGATTGGAATTCAAAGATAACTTTGTTTACCACTTCACCGCTCTTTGAAGGTTCACTAAACCTAATCATAATATCTTCACCGGATGAACGCAATCAGCGAGAAACCGGTTATGGTGAGCAAATGTGGGTGCATGAGCACAATAATATATTGGTCAGTTATCAGCGTATCGAGCGCTATCTGAAACAATCGTTCCAGTGATTGATCTTGTTTCCTCTGAGATTACTAACGAAAAAGCTATTCCATCTGCTGGATTACAGTGAACGTGGAGACCGAGGATCATCTAGTTGTCTACGTAATCGAAAAGCAATCACCTCAGATCGCAAATGGCTGCGTCATTTTGGCTGTAATTCTTGGATGAGTTGTCACATTAGCTTCCAATCCATGTGCACTGGGTGCGACAGTATGTCAAGTGGTCAGTGTGACATTCAAGAAAGATTCGTTTAATTGTTTTTGAATCTGTAACGCAAAGTTTCAATGAGTGTAAATTTCACGATTCACTGAACTCACTCATACGAGTTGTAAAGACTTTGACCAAACAGTATGCATGTTAGTGTGCAGTATGCGAGTAGCACGCAGTTTACATATATGTTCGATTGACAGTCAGATGAGTTCATTAATGTTTACTGGGAAATTAGCACATCACAATTCGAGGCGATTACATTTCTCGTATCAGAGAACAATTTAGATGAACCAATATTAAATAAAATGCGAAAACATTCAATTTTTAGACGTATTACATCATTGAGCTAACTGAAGTCAAACCTCTATTTAAAATGTTCTTCGTATTTCGTATCATTCGATAACAAGTATCAAGTACGGGTGGAAATTTTGTTGTCCATTACAGAACCAAGCGTACCCGCACCAGCAGGTCCAAGAGACAAAGCGCCAGAGGACAGCTGTGACGTACCAATCGATGCAATAGTCAAAATACGTGACAGCGAATACTATGTTTTCCACAAAGAGGTATGTCTGTTTTACATTAAATATTGTTTTTAAATTAGAAAACTAATTAAACAAAAAGTATATGATACGTAACCAAGATGCTGAGGTCAAACCTGTTCAATCCAGTCCAAAAGACGTTTGCGCTCCAAATGTCTTCTTAGTTTTTCACCTTCACTTCCTAAAGATTTGATCGAACGTTAATCTGGTCTCTTATGACGCTGCTTATTTTGTTTTGATTCAAAACCCGAGGACACTAAGTGAACAGTCAATCAGCTCCGTTTCCTTCGAGACAAAACTAGTCAAATAATTAGTAAGCAAATGACAAAGATTCACACAGAGTTGGATTACTTATAAGCGAATCAAATTATTACATACTACATCTCAAATGTGTCTCGCTCCGTTACCAATTTGATTAGAATTATTCACGAGCTGATGCCAACTGGTTCCCTTCGCGCCTATAACAAATTTGTTTCGTTTGACCGACTTCGATGAATTGCATATTATTTAATGTATGATGATGATGATTCTATCTGCTCCTGTTTCCTGGCCTAGAGGAGGAATGTATCATGCGCATGCGGAGCCCGATCTTACTGTCCCTACCTGATGAGTGCAAACAGCACGAAAACGGTCATGGGGTGTATGTGATGGAAATGCGTGCAAATGAGCATTTTGGTAATGGTTATGGGTATAATCCCATTATACGTGTTTGGGCACATATGATTGAACAGGTTGTTTGTACCATCCAGATCCAACATTGGCATACAACCACTACTTTTGTACCCTTGTACAGTTTCCAATATGCTGGTTTGAAAACAAGAAAATAATGAAAATGATGACGGTGAACACGTTGTGATTACAACCGTCTTTATACCACGGATTTAACCGGTCAAGGATTGATTCGATATTTCAATTCTGGAAGGAGAATTTGCGTTGGAAAACAACATTTCCATCACGTAGAAGAATCTACATCTGCGTTGCTGTAAACATATGATGTTGTTTTGAAAATTTTGGTTTTAAGTTTTATGATAGAAAAAAGTTGTGGTAAAAGGTTGTAGATGGTTGAAAAACGGGTAGATTGATTAAAACCATAGGATCTAAACACGGACACACACATATGTATGTATATAAATACATAAGTATGTACGTATGTATGTATGTATGTATGTATGTATGTATGTATGTATGTATGTATGTATGTATATATATATGTATGTATGTATGTATGTATGTATGTATGTATGTATGTATGTATCTATGTATGTGTGTATGTATGTATGTATGTATGTATGTATGTATGCATGTATGTATGTATGTATGTATGTATGTATGTATGTATGTATGTATGTATGTGTGTATGTATGTATGTGTGTATGTATGTATGTATGATTGTATGTATGTATGTAGCTATGTATTTATGATTGTATGATTGATTATATGTATGCAGCAATTTTACTGGTTCACGAATCTGCAACTATTGAAAGCAATTTGAAGACTCCTTTTTTGAAGATTGGATATAGTTCTTTTTAGGTATTTAATAAAATCAGTTAGTACCAAAATTGAAACTATTGTTTATTTTGTGTATTGCTTTTTGCACACTGTATTGTTTTCCGGATTTCCCAGTATATGTGGCGAGTACGTTGGACAAATTCTGTCTCCAACGGGATAGTTTATGAGAATGCTGGTGGGACCATGAAATTGTCCGAATTTTGGACGGCATTGCCATCGACAGTGAAACAAATCGACGCTGGGATCGAATTGATGAATAAAATTTATTTTTTCAGCGGTAAGCATTTGAATATCGAATAAATATCACATAGGTTGCAAGTGTGATCGGGATCAGGTGCTATTGTGCTCCAGATCTCACAGTATAATGATGACATTTTATCTCGGAAATGGGTGGTATTTATGATTTGCTGTCATCAAAATCTTACGTGAACTCGAATTATTATCAATTTAAGACGATGAACGAAGTGCAATGCGACTCCTGCATGCTTTTGTTTAATGGCACGGCGGAAACAGAAGCGCTCAGAGTTGCAGTTATCTACGACAAAAATACTTGTTGATCAAAGCTGTTTGTCTTTTTCCTGTTACACGATACCTTCATTTTACTATCAATATTTACCTCTATGTGATTGTCGGTACATAAAATTGAAAAGGCAGGCATACATGTTCATACGTTGTTTGTGATTTCTCCACGTTTCAAGGTATGTGGATCCTGATCCTACAGTTGCTACATGATGACTGCAAACAGAGTGAAACCGGTCGTGGGGTGTGTGTGATCGAAATGCATCCAAATGTGGAGTATTTGTCTGAAGTTTGTTATGTAAACGGCGGTACTTATTATATAACCAAATGTTTGTCAAGATCATACAAAAATAACACCAACTAGTGAAGTTTTCTCACGTTGACAGGTGATCGCTTTTGGATCTTACGTGATACATCGCACCTGGACTCGTCTTGTCCGCACGATGGGCTGTCTCTGACCGAAATCGGGTTGCCGATATACGTAACAAAAGTTGACACTATATTCCAGTGGTCGAAAAACAAAGACGTTTATTTGATGTTCCGTTCTCGGTATTGGAGATTTGACGCGGAAGCAGGCCGCTATGGAAAAGTTGCCGCTGAACCAGATTATCCACGATCAATCAAGTACAATTGGAATGGAGCTCCGACACCTGTTCAAGAAGTATTCACTGGGCTCAATGGTAAGCTGGTACCCAAGGCGATCGAAATGTAAAAGCAAACTGAGATCCATTACTTATGCATCATATATGCTCGGTGGATATTCTAGAATAGTTTACCCGGTTCGTTAAATACTATTAAAGTTTGAGACTACAATTGTTGAAAAACAGATAGGATGACGGTATAACGTCTAAAGGTCCCTTTCGTGTGATTCATGAAAAGTGAATGACAAATGTGGACAGGAAAATAAATTACATTGTAAGAAAAAAATGCATTCAACATTTGAAAGATTTTTCCGAAACGATAAGTAATAATGACGTGACTAATTGCTCCATGAAACCACTACTGACATTAAAGGTACTGCTATGCTGCTGTGGTGCAAATTTCCAAGTTGTTGTTATTGGCCTCCTCCGGTCGATGTCGACCATGGATGAACATTATAAGCGTATGATGGTTCAAGCTGACAGTTTACAATAGTAAGGATAGGAGGCGATACAATCCCTTGACCAAGTGCTTTGATCTTGCTCAAGCTGATTGTCAGTCCAAAGTCTTTGCATGCCGACGAAAAACAGTCAATTAGCGACTGGAGGTGTTATTGCGAGTAAACAATGATGGTTGCATCGTCGGCAAACAGCAGGTCACGGATTAGCACATCCCGTATCTTGTTGTGCGCTTCCAAGTGGTTCAACTTGAAAAGCTTGCAATGACACCTTGTGCGTAGGAAAATACCTCCTGTTTTCGTCCAGAGAGCGTACTTCAGCAGATGAGCAAAGAAAATACTGAAAAGCATAGGAACTAGAACACATTCCTACTTGATGCCTCGGTGAACTTCAAAGGTTTCTGAACTGCAACCTTTATATGGAGTGAGCCATTCAGGTCTTAGTACAAAGAAATAATGAGTTTTAGCAGTCTTGAAGGACAGACTTGATAATAATCCTGATATTCGGGTTGAACAACATGAATTAACCTCAACATGTGCGAATGCCTAATCTGCAAGACTTTACGTAACAACGCAAATGGTGCAACCTCATATTGGCCTTTAAAATCCCGCACACTGAAAATCACCTGCAATTATTAAAACCCATGGGCTAGTCCGAACAGGCAACCATTTATAGGCTTTGAATATTCTTCATTCCTGTCTGGATAGTCTTCATAATGCTATGTTCGATGAGAATCGGCTTCTTTGCCGGGAGACATCACGGGATCAGAATCTATCACAAGATCTACGTTCATACCAAGCTATTTATTATAGAATGGTCTTCACTGAACTTTAGGATGTTTAAAATGCATTCATTGTACATATACCGACATCTCGTGGATTTAATTGAGCGAATTTCTACAGTAAAATGTTTGAGCATATGACATGGAAAATACTCACACTTTCCAAATCACCACGCTGGAGCAAATGGAACCCGTGATTGCCAACAGTTTTGTACACAAAGTTGTCTAAGTGATGTACTTTCATCCGCATGACAGGCTGCTAGCCTGTCCAAGTATTGTACCATTTTGCTATTGGGTATTTTGAGAAATGAGGGCCGCGTAAATTTTCCCAAGTGGGAAAACGTCGGGGTTTTCTTTGTAAAAACTCTTGATAAAGCATCACAAATAATTTTTTAAATCAATGACTCAGTAATTTCCATTTACAGGTAAAACGCTATTCATAACTGGAAAAACGTACTTTGAATTTGACAACACTGAGATGCGCATCACCTCCCGCTATCCCAAACCGACTCAAATGCGTGCCTGGGGTTGTCCCTGAAATCGATGCCACGACACTGCAACCATGAATGTTTGCTGCCAAAATGCACCGCGATTATTTTTTTAAAACGCTTTGAACGTAATAACATCATTGGTAAAAGCCAAACAGTGCTTCTCCTTTCTAAACGTGTGGCACATCTGAGAAAATTTGATGCTTAGCGTATTTTGTTTTTAATGTCCAATCTTTGAGGATTCCACATGTTCTCGAAAACACTGCAACCAAACGTGTTGGTGATAGTTCACCTGCTTAATCAGCTAGTAGTTAAATAATGTTTCCAGCATGTCTCATTTACGTTTTAGGATTCGCATAGGACCGATCAAGATTTGACTCGGAGAGATCTTAGAAACGCAATTAGTAGGTTGTGCATAATGTTTAATTTATAACTGAGTAAGTTGGAAACGCAATGCTGAGTGCCGTGTCGCTAGAAACAAAGCTTTCCAGCTGAATAGCATTCATCTTTTAGCGGAGGACAAAAGACTGAGTACTATAGCAGCTGACATGAACAGTCCATACAAACTTCTCAGTGGAGTGCGCACATGTATCAAACTTTATCAGGAACCAATGCAACATTAAAAATACTTTTAACGAATGAGTCATAGATAGCTAATGAATAAGTGCATCCAGCCTTTTTCGTGTGAAAGGGGGTTTAAAAGCATGAATGAGGACAGCACATTACATTATCAATTGATCGGAGAAAATATCTAGTGTTCCGGTGTCATGAGCATATTGAAAAAGAAATCAACGGACCGGTTTGTATAACATCATTCTATAAATGTGTTGGTCACCTTGCAAAATGTATCCACCCGTACACAGTAATTGGATCAAACGAATAAGATGTGTAAAAACGTACGATTTATGACTAAGTGTTTCGTAACACGTCAAAACTGGCGGTAAATATGGACTAGTTAATGTATTGCGTTGAACACAAATCGATTCAAGGTCAGCAATAGATTGGAAAATGTTTGTGACCAATTGGGGGACAATCATCATACAAAAGAAAGCTTATATCGGATCCTTTAGAGCGATTTGTTGGTAACGTTTCGGTTTTACTAGATAAGCTTCGTCCGACCAATGTTGTCAGTACGAATGCGTATCAGGTGTAAATTGCATTTCCCTGGAAAATCCTTAGTTGTTTAGGAACTGCGCAGGCCATGATGGATGCTGAGCTTGTCAAAATAGAGATGCGAGATTGAAATCAATAGATGTATCTGCTTGTATACTGTATAATCCTTTGTTTTGATTGTAAACAGATGTGAAACAACATCCGCTGATGATTAGCCACACGCACACTAGAGGTTACTCCCGCAAACAACAGCATGCGAGGGAAGTACATCGATTGATCTGAACCTTTTTATCTAAATGATCCAAAAAGCAAATACTTTACAGTAACCATAGATTAAAAATATACTGAATGCATACAAACAACACAAATGTTTTATCAATATGGAAAGTCAGCATGTGTATTCAGGTTGGATTTGGTCAACATATAATTGTCAAGCTAAGCCTTGAACATGTTCAGACTTGATGCACAAATGATATGTGGGGCAGAGAGTTCCATATAAAACAAACTCGGACAACAAAGTAAAACCTTCGACCATTTGATGTAGAGCGTAGAATAATTAACGTGTAGCTCTGAGATCTGCTACCACGTGCTTCTTGTCGATCAAACAGGTGTTCAAGTGGGTGATCCATCGAACGGTGAACAACAGGATCAAGTCAACCCTGAGACGACGGTACGAAACGTCAAACTGGTTTAGAGTTGCAATCCTCTCCTCGTATGGCCTGTTATATAGTCCGGTCACCAGTTTTGTGACTGGTGTTCAACACAGTTGATCACCTACTTGAACACCTGCTTCATCGGCAAGAAGCACGTGGCAGCAGATTGCAGGGCTACAAAATAATTATTCCACACTCCAAATCAAATTGTCGAAAGTTCTTCTTTGCTGTCCGAGTTTGTTTTATATGGAACTCTCTGCCCACACATATCATTTGCGATTCAAGCATGAACATGTTAAAGGCTGAACTTGACAAGTATATGTTGACCAAATCCAACCTCGCACCTGAATACACGTGTTGACTTTCCATATTGATAAAACATTTGTGTTGTTTTTATGCATTCCCTATATTTTTAATCTGTGGTTACTGTAAAGTATTTGCTTGTTAGACCATTAAAACTTTGAATTACTTTGAATTATTGCTTTTTATACTATAAAACTCTCTGTGTTCCGAGGGAATGATCACAATCTATGCTGTGATGGAGAAAATAACCAATGTGCTTCAAAGTGAAACTATTCTTTATGAACGCATACACTATACAAACTACGGAAACACAGGCAACAGAGTAGCGTGTCCATACTTATTAGCGTCTAATCGACAACCACCTTTGAACATAGGTGAACTCGTGCCTGACTTTTAATCTTGTGGTAACACCCATTTGTTCAAAGGATCTTTGAATTCGCTAGAAAGCAATAAGCAAATCTGACAACGAGAAACCTCAGGACATCCGATGTATTATCATCTGCAACTATGGATATTCTAACATTAAACCTGGCCAACTATTGCGTAAATATCTCCGGATTCCTTGTAATATTTCGCTTTACAACTGCTTGAAATGTTTTCGTGACGTATCGTATATTCATAATAATAAATAATTTGAGCGTTATCGATTAGAGCATTTTTATATAACCTTTCACTTCTGACACAGAAGCTTCGTCAGAACAAGTCTAATAGTTAGGAATCAAAGATTTACGTTTAAAACGTTAATATCTTACAACGCCACAGGATTACGTCTTGAATGAAAAATTGAAAAACAATAGTAGATAACGAATAGAGTATATTAAATGTATGGCTGACGAACAATGTTCTTTTGTATATATAGGTCAAATTTCGCTTTAAATATCGCCAGACAAGAGAGACAAACACATGTTGAGTTAGGGATTTCCAAACGAATGTAGCACACACGGCAATCAATACTGGGAATTGGGACGTAAAGGGACGAGGTATGTCCATGCGTCGCTTCCTCGTCGCACACTTCAAACAAGTGTCTTAGTGGATATCCTGTCCTAGACACTATTCTATACGTCAGAATAATATCACGTCGTATCCTGCTTTTAGTAAAGTCATATAGACACAGATGTCGCAATCTTTCGGTGTATGGAACATTTCGAAGACCCATGACTAACTTTGTTGCTCTGTGATAGATTTTATCAAAGCAAGCAATATTTTTGGCAGTCGATGAGCCCAGACCTCGACAGCATGCTCCCGCGTAGGACGAAGGTAAACGATTATTATCCTTGGTTACGTAACCTGCGAAAACCTTTCAAATATTCTTTGAAAGATACCGAACAATCCACTGGCCTGTAGATATATTTTCTGGCACTGAATCGTGTTCTTTAAGTTTCCACTAATCCATACTCCAAGATATTTATCCAAAGAGCTCCATGCAAATTTTTCAGTTTCAGGACTGGGAGCATGACTAAGTATCATTTCACATATTACCTCTGCAAGGACCTTATCGCTAAGCAGCCTGTAATAAACTTACCCGGTGGAAAATCACGTAAGAATAACCAAGAGCAGTGGTTGATTTGCCCAATAAGGTGTGTATTCTCATCAATCCAATACAAGCTAACTTGGTCAAGGTCAGTCGACACTGTGGTCCACATGTTTAAAACGGTGTAACGAATTGGGTTAAGGTTGAGCAGTTCTGTAAAACGTTACCCAAATACTGCTCTGACCGATTGTACTCAAATTTCTTTTGCAGTTCACTCATTCACTCTTTTTGAATTGTGACTGAAGTAATAATCTCGGGAATTTACCGTTTCTTTAAAATATTCAGTGGGTCCTTCGTGTAATGGACAGTGAATAAACAGGGTTTAACTCTTAATTTCGCATTTATGATTGCATACCGTAAGTTGAAATTGAGTTTTGTTTGCTTCAAGTACAAAAATGAACATCACCAAGTGGCATTCCACCTGCCACTTGCGCTTGACCTTTCCATTATGTGAAATATGATCAGTAAAAGGGTGTGAAAGTAGTTATTCCAGCTCGAGATCTTTGAGCATATTAGCTTGACACCGAAGGCATTCGCGTAGATCAAATGCACGTGAACACAGTTGAGACTCCAACAATATCCTCCAAATTGAACAATATGTGAAATCAATACTTTGAAAATAAATCTCCCAGTAATGAAGAGATGAAACCGAAATCATGTTAAAGCATGCTACCAGGACATAACTTTTAGCGATTTAAATAATGATTTGATAATTCCTCGACACTCGACAATAGGCCTTTAAGGCTTATTGCTACGCTGAAATACACCCACATATTGTGGAGGAGCGAAGTGCATTATCGATGGGCGCTAATTATGAACTTTCGGATGATATGCATAAAACTGCCCTCCGGTACAAAACAATAGCAAAACACCTGAAAAAGCTGCAAAAAACAATCACGAATCCTTGTTTTGGAGGGATTGTGTCAGAACCGATCGAGTGACATCATCCTCGGAAGCTTGAGGAGATGGACAACATCAACCGCTATCGAACCATATGCGTTCGTCAAGGTCGGCCTTGAAGCGTACCCGTTTGCACGAAATCGATTGACAGATCAGATCAAAGTGACAACCGGGACACATGTTTCAGGACAGTGTTTTGGTTGCTTGATTTGCCTATATATATCGGGACGCAATCTTCAAGTGGTTGTGAAACGCGAGCGGGGGTAACATGGTTATTTTGGAAAGATGAACCGGAACTGTTGTGAAACGTGGCCGGATGTTCGCCGACCTGAAATGACCGAAAGTAATCACTTCCGGCTCTCTCTACCCACCTGTTTCAATATGACAGACTTAAAGGGAATTTTATAGCAGAATCGAAGAACATTCATAGCCCATGAAAAGACGGTGTCTAGATGAGAGACTTTCAATCATTAATAATCAATTTTGCCTTGGCTCAGTACATATAGAATGCCGGGCATAGGGTCGATTTGGACAACTTGTTTTAAAATGGTATGAGACGTGAAGCGAATGCTTGCGTGCCTAGATTTTCGAAATTGCTCAAGCCGATATGCTTACGTTGAATATAGTGGATAAGATAGAGTTGTGCTACTAAATGATTTACTGTACGTCAGTGAGACCTAGACCATCCATGCAAGACACGAACGGAAGCTGAATGCTTCCCATCTACGAAGCCTCCGTCGTATCTTGAACATATGGTAACTCATGGTAACTACACAACTTGACTATACTTGACATTACATGTTTATTTTATACCTATTTCCTGAACGAATATTTATTATGATATGGTAATTGTGAAGCTGTGCTTTTTGTGACCATAGATTCTTGAATCTTGAATATCGTGGATAGACAAAGTGACTAGTGCTTTCAAAACCTGGTCAACAGAGCATGTTCACCCGACTACGCCAGCGCCGCCTAAGGTGGCTTGGCCGCGTCTACAAACTGTAAAATGGTCGTATTCCAAAAGATCTGCTCTATGATGAGTTGAAATCGAAAATTCGGCGTTTGGGCAGTCAGCACTTGCAATGCAAGGACGTTTGCAAAAGAGATATGAAAGCTCTCGGCATTGACACCACGTGTTGGGACGAACTTTCTCTTGACCGCTCACTTTGAATGCACTGTGTAAATCGTTGTCTGTAAGCTGAAGATAAGCAGATACAGCTGTTGGCGTCTAAAATTGAATCAAGCCGCCTGCCTGCAACGGCCTCCAATTGACTGAGTACTGCCGAGCTCGGTGGGGGAGATTGTTCTGCCCGAATCGGAATGTTTAGTCATTATAAAAGCTGTGAAGCCTGAAACAATCGTGCGATTGTGATGTACATCTATCCAAGGAAGCCATCAAGGTAGCGTTATCCAACATCTGGTGCTGAATGCTGATGTGAATGTAAAATTAACCAAGCTTCATTTCAGGCATGCCAGTTATTTATAGTTATGTATAGTCTTAATTTCGTTTGCCACGCACTATATACGCATGTGCGCCGCATCGTCAATTAGCTTTGCGTTCACGTACATCAGATTAACACACAGTGCGCTGGTAAAAATGGCTTGGTTCTAGCCGTTTCCTGCGTAACTTAATGCTCCCATCTTTGCCAATTGCAGCGGTGCAACTTAGACTATTCCTTTTGCTGATTTAAACTTCGGTCCGACGAAAGTTCAAACATAAGTGAAGGTTATGATCAACACAATACTGTGTTGGTAATATCGATATCATTTATATTTATCATCTGTGCCAAACGACATTATCACTTCAGTGACTGCAAACATGTGAATGAAGGTGGGTTTTGTGTGTCAAACTTTTCATGGCACAAGAGGTACGAAGTCAGTCCAATGCTATACTTGAAAGCCACCGTTAGTAGAATTTGAATAGCCAACATTTGGATGATTTATCCGGCCACATAAGCAAATGCAGATCTTCAAAACGCTGTCCGATCAGTCCGAGATTTAGTCATATGACGCATTTCAGTCTCACACAATTTTTTATACAAATTCACATGCAAAGTTTGGATCACTGATGGGATCGTAACGTTACACAGCGAGCATTGAGCACTCGGTATTTTGATGGTAATTACTTTCCATTTATCCTCTCACGCCATATAAATGAACCCAAAAAACTATGGTCCATATCAGAGACCTCCGTGTACGGGTGAGAAAAGCATCTATCATTGCTAATTTGATCACAAGAAACAAGAGAATTGAAAACGAAATCCATACAACTTGCGCAACTATCAGACAAGTTGGATAAAAGTTTTATGTTTCCGTTTGACTATTGTTTCAATCGTGAAGGTCGCAACATTTTTCATTATCATGGAAACCAGCACGGACCGTGTGCGTGTCGCGACATCAAAGTGGCCACGAGTGTCTCATCACTAGTTCAGCATCACTCGTTTGTATATGGAGTCATGAGCGGTGCCGCGAGTGCGAATATTACTCTGAACTAGAATCGAGACTCTTCAAGGCTCGCAATGGTCTAAAAAACAACAAGACTAATAATAACCATCGGATGATAACAATTAAAATGTAAGTGTAAAAAACAAGATATGCAATTAGAATAAACAGTATATAAGTACTCGGGAAACTTATCTAATTTCGTTTTAAAGTCATGCAAGCTAGTGGAGTGAGAGAAAGTTAGGAGGCTGTAATGGGGGTACCGTCAGCTTATAATCATAGGTCCGATAATTCAGCGTGTTCATTCGGGAGAATAGTCCTTGTAGGTGGTGGTGTGGTGAATGGAATATTTAGCAAAGTAGTACAAAGTCTCCTTCGATTCGTCGATAGTGAAAGTCGAACAGATTCAGGTGAGCTATCAAACCAGCAATTGAAGGCTTTATTTCTAGAGAGCTTCTTTCATTTGTGAATCCTTTACTTCATCGCGTGTAAGGTAATTCAAGGTAATTCAAGGTTTATAATGGTCTAAAAGCAACGAGCTTAACAACAACCATAGGATGGTAAAAATTGAAATTTAAGTGTATAAACAATATAAGAACATAGATTAAACGGTATATAAGTGTTCTAGAAACGAATAATGCAATAAAAATTCGTATAATTTCGTTTTACAGTCATGCAAGCTAGTGGCGTGAGTAACGGTTGAAGGTAAACTGTTCCAAGTAAAACAGACATGGACAGAGTAAAAATACTTACTTTACTTTACATACTTTTGTGCGGCTGGCTCCACGGGTGGATTAGCCGGCTTCATTGATGTCTCGGATCGCACCAGCCCACGCACGTCGATCGGAGGCGAGATCGTTGCAGATCGTCATCCAGTCTCGTTCACACCTGCGAACTCCGTAGACGGTACGCAGACCCACCGTGTCTACATCCTCTTTCACAGTTGACAGCCAGGTTTTCACTTGACCACCTTGTCGCCGACGCCAGGTGCGAACGGGTTTGGGGTCGAGGACGAGTTTTGGAAGTACTGCAACGCTCTCGTACGGCTGCGTTAGATACTCGGTCAGTATATCGGATGCCCAAGATTACCCTGAGGCACCAATGGTCGAACAATTCTAATGTGCGTCCATCCTGTGACCTTAAAGGCCATGTCTCGCATCCGTAAAGCAGTACAGGGCGGATCGCTGCTTGATAAACACGCGTCTTAGCTTTTAGGCTGATCCCGGGCTTGCGCCAAAGGGTGCCAAAGTGAAAATACCTTCTACAGTTCAGGCGGGAATGGGGTACAAGCAGCACATATTCATGGGTCCGATAATTCCTCGTATCCCTTCGCGTAAATAAATTCTGTAAGGGATGGTTCGGGGTATGGAATGTTTTGTAAAGTAAGATAAGGTCTCCTCTGATTCGTCGATAGGGAAAATCGAACAGATTCAGTTGAGCTATCCTTTCTTTATATGGTTTGTTTCGGATGCTGAGAACTAGTTTTGTTGAGCGGTGATAGATTCGCTGAATAAGTTTCACTTCCCTCTTGAGCCACGGGGACCATGACTGCACACCGTATTCCATGAATGGTCTCAAGTTTGTATTCATGATCCTTGGGAATATCTTGGGTGAAAATTTCCCAAATACACGTTTGAGTAGATTAAGAACACGCGTTGCTTTTTTAAAGGCGCTGTTAGTTTTAAGTGATGTTTTTAAACGGGAGCATATCAAGACACCCAAATCTTTTTCTTCACTGCAATTTTCAAGGACAAAGGACCTATGTGATATGTGAACTCTACTCCATTCCCCACATTCATGATCCTGCATTTGTTGAAGTTAAACGGCAGTTTGTTCTTCAACGACTAGCTGTGAAGCGTATCAAGATCCTTTTGTAATAGCAGAAAGTCTCCTGGACTACGAATGCTGTGCCAAATCTTTATGTCGTCCGCAAATAACGAAATGTTACATCGAACAATTTCCGGTATTTCATTGACATAAAACAGAAAGAGGATTGGACCAAAGACTGAACCTTGGGGAACTCCGCTAGTTGCTGCAATTGGTTTAGATAATGCACCATTAGCACGTACCAAGTTAGTGCGATTTGTTAGGTAGTCATTTAGCCAATTCAGCAACTTTCCAGTGATACCAAGCCTTTCAAGCTTCTGCAGTAATAGGGAATGGTCAACACGATCGAATGCTTTTGAAATATCTAAGTAGCACGCGTGTATTGCTTGTCCTTTATCTACCGATTTTGTCCAATCATCTAGCGTTACCAGTAAATTAGACAAACAGGAATAATTTCGTCTGAATCCATGCTGGTTCCTCGAAAGCAACTGACCAGTTAATGCATAAAATTGAAATATCTTATGTTTCTCAGTCGTCATCCGCTGTTCAGCAAAAATCTCTAGGCGATCGATCATCATTAGTTGTGATCGTATCTTGCCTGATTTTCGTGCTGCAGTCTTTAGGTTTCATTTCTTTCTCATTAAGTCGTTTATTTCGTTAAGGGTCGCCGCTCGAGATAGTAAAGCAGATCATCTAATAGAAGTAAACTTTGTTGCAATGGCTGTGGGAGTTACTTCATATCATTTAACTAGTTTGTATTTTGAATCTTTATTTTAATTTTTTTTAATTTTTTTAATTTTAATTAATTTTGATTAATTTTATAGAGAAAATTAACAGTGGCTCAGCAAGAAGGAACGGCGTCACATCAATTATATTTTAGCAATAACGAATCGGACGGTTTAAACCTGATCTTACTAGTCTTTACTTAGGTTGAAGAAAAATTACAACGCTTTATTCGAGAAAAGCTGAAAGTAAAGCGGTCCTAAAGAGAAATGCTTTTTTCTCCGGCATTATCTTACGTTGTCATACTTATCATATCATTTTAGATCTCAAATACCGAGTTAGAAATATAATTACAAAATAGAGTTCAAATGCACCGAGTGATTGTTTTGGTTCCATTTGCAATGCTCGTTTTGCTGACCAAATTTACTCAACGAAATTAGTTCTCAGCATTCGAAACAAACCTCACAACGTAGGGATTGCTCACCTGAATTTGTTTGACCTTCCTTATCGGCGAATCAGAAGAGACCTTATCCTATTCATGGGAGTATGTTTGGGACCGATCGTATGTTCATAATGGAAAGAAATTTGTGTGCAATCGGTTAGAGCAGTTTTGTTAACATTTCACATCTGACACAGGAGCTTCATCAAACCAAGGGAGATAGTCAGGATATGCGAACATGACTAAGTAACAGCCAACCAATTACCTCTGTGCCTGGCTTACCACAAAACGGCTTGTCGTAAGCCTCGAGTGTAGCACGCCACGTAGACATGGTCAGGATCAGTGGTCGATTTGCCTTCTCCTACTTTAGAAAATATTTCCTAAGCCAAGCCATCCGTTACAAAGTCTCTTCACGCGCAACGATCTGACCAATGGATATACGCTGGTGTCGCCCCGTTTCCGCCTAAACGATAGTAGGTATTTTTCTTCTGGCCATGACTATTTTAATTGGAACACTTTACTTTGTACCGTTAATCGCTTAACTAATTAACATAAGCTCAAATCTAAATTCGGAGAGATTTTGTCCGAAGATTAGTTCCCCGTTCCGTATGCAATGTGTAAACTAATTACTCAGCGAGTTTTTCTTTAAATACATTTTGAATTTCAACATCCTATAGTTTTTGTAAAGCTTGATGCTTTTAGACCATTAAAGACCTTCAATCACATTGACTTATATTCTACAACTTGTTTCTGACTGCTTGCTGTTATCAGGTGCAAACAGTAAGATTTGTTTCAAAGAAACTTGTAATAGTAGATAAATAGTGAACAAAGAAAGACTTTAAAGTCATTGTTAAATGAGTTTCTGACAAAGGAAGACGGTGTCCACACACATAATCACAGATTGATATGTGGTCAAGCGATCAAGGAGCTTATAATATGTCAAATAATAGTATTGTTCACACCCCCAGCACTTACACACCACAGCCGGTTTCTGACTGATATTATTAGATGGGACATTTAACTTCGTTCCATTGAAAATTGAAACAACGAAACTTGCCGTGTAACAACTGTGCTTCAGACCCGCTTTTCGAACTTCATATATAGTACTCAATTCTAGACTCTGACTTGGGGTGTGTGATGGAAACGCAAGCTAATGAGGAAAATTCTCAAGACCGTGTGTGGGTTACTTGTGATTGAACAAGTTATTTCGTGCCAACGTTATCCAAGCTCGAATTGTTTACCATTTCTCACTGTTTCAAGGCACGCAGGTCCAGATCGAACTGTCCCAACCGGACGATTGCGAGCAGTCCAAAACCGGTCGTGAAGTTTCAGTGATGGAAATGCATGCAAATGAAATTTTCTGTTTTAAATGTAAATTAAAAATGAGCAATACATCGAGATTTATCAGCGTTTTTAGGCCTGACCGACAATCAATTTGTGATTTTATCTCTGAACATCGTGGTTATTTTTACTCGCCATATTAAGCAGTGTCTTCCGAGTATAACTCTGTTTACTATTTTTTAGTACATCAAGGCTCATTAACCCTAATTTTATTGTCTCCGTGACGGAAATCAGTCAGAAACTGGTTGTGGAGTGTAAGAGCTGAGGATCTGAACATAAACAGAGATTTTCGAAAGTAACGTGTTGCTTACATGCTCCGCACTTGCAAACCACTATTGGTTTAAGGCTATTTGCGGTCATCTGGTGGAGACAGTAAGATTAGCTTCAGCGAGATTTGAAGTTTTCCAAGTTGTTTGTGAGAATCGTTTGATGGTGTTGTACGGCATTCGTTTGACCATTAATTACGTCAATCCCGATGTTAATCGTTAACCTCATTTGTAAGCCATTTCTAATCGTAATGGCAGTTAGTTAAAAGTGTTAGTTGAGAAAAGATGCTCTCGAGTATGACGCCTGGAGGATTTCTTGTACTCCTCGATTGCAACATTTGAGGATTATATTGGAGATGTACCACTAGAAGTGATGTTCAGATTTATGCATGCCCTTTGAGTTCAGCTACATTGTGTCGCTTCTTTTGGCAGCTAGCGATATCTTAAAACAAATAGGTATTACATCGCTCGCTGTGAACAACCAATAATTTATTAATGGCTGACGATGGCTGACGATTGACAACAAACAACCTTGAGTACATCTTGCGACATCAAAAAAATTTCCTCACAAAAGAATCGTTCCCTTAAATGTTCCATATGTTTCAGTAGACTGTGGGTCTTACCGGTGAATTTGGCGTAATTCCGGTGACGTGATTGTGAGTTTACATCCATTATAAATAACACTACTTATCATAAATCTGGTTGCAAATCCCGCGGATCAACAGCAATAGCCGATTTCGATAATAATCAATTTTTTACCACTATCAGCTTGCGTGAAACGGTGGATGGAATTTGTTTGTTTCGATGTCTCGCGTGTAACGTTTCAGATAAATTTTTACCAAATCTGACTAGCTCGAATGGCAGACGAATACAATAGCTTGCATGATACATCTTAAATTCAAATATTTGCGCTAAAATTTAGCACGTATTGATTGCAGTTCGTATGATGTGCCAACTCAATCCAGCTTGAGAACAATATGCTACACAATCGAGCAGATTCCCAGGTCTATGCTGCAAACATATTGACCATAATTATTTGCTAGAATAAATGATTGTAAATCACAATGTTTACACTGAAGCACTTTGCGTTCTTATTGTTGTTGGCTTGGCCTTTGGGGCAGCAAATAGAATCGAGGTAGTTAAATTACGGAGCATGACCGATTCAAACAGTTATTAGACCGTTGGTTGAACTTTTAAAGAAACTATAAACTCCACGACACGTCGATCTTGTGAAGCATGATGACCTGGAATGCATAATCGATAACGAAAATCAAAGGACTCATTAAAGCATTATGTGGTCCAACGGTGTCTATTGAACTGAGTAATTGGAAAAGCGACCTAGTTTTTTTCGCAGATTTGTGTCATACAATTTCAATGCAACTTAAATTATTCTGTTCCATTTCAAATTCAGATAACATAATATGCAAATGCAATGATTGAGCGGAGTGGTTTTTGTCGAATAACGAAGCTAGTCATCGGTGCTTTCAAACTTGAAGCGGTAATATTATTTAACAATAGTGAATAATAACCAACTTCAAAATAATCGCGTCTGTGATGAGCAATTTCGCCAAAAATTATATACATCAACACTATATCATGGATGCTGTCATTCGGGCGATTGAAACACCGGAAAAGAAATAGAAATGTCGGTGAAAGGGGATAATCGCGATTTGGATTTCGAAAATCATTACAGAATATTCTGACTGATCGAGCCATCTATTTCGGAGAAACAAAATATAATAAACCAGGAATTTGTCTATATCCAGAGTTGCGTAATTTCGAACTCAGATGCGATTGCTATCAAAGCGCTGTCTTTTAATTCAGACAATCACACCCGACTAAAAATCAGGTCCACCATTGGATACAATTACATGTGTGTGGAGGGATTTCGGAAATAATCCGTTGGCCTATTCCTTATGTGTATGAGTTTCGATTCGATTATCTGTTAATTGTAACTGTTAGCCTACACGAGGCTCCCGGATACTTGATATATATATATATATATATATATATATATATATATATATTGGAAGAATAAGAACCACGCACTTAGCTATTAATTTAAACAAAACCCGTCATGATTCACAAGCGATGAGGTAAACTCAGTTGCAATACCACGTTCTCAATAAATCTTGGAACAGTGTACTGGTGGAGCTTACATGTGAGCCAAGCTTCCTGCCATTCAAAGCAAGTGTGCCTGCATATTTACACACATTATTTCAGTATATGAACCACTTCAATGTTGACGCCAAAATATACAACAACCTGAATTGACTAACTCTCTTGCAAGTTTGTATACTACAAACTTATGGTAATCTCTTAAGCTGTTTGCTTATAGTAACCATAAAATCCTTAAGCTTGAAGCATGCTTCACTCAGGCCACAGCATTGCAATACAGTCTTGAACAATAATAATAGGTTGAATTCTTATTTTGGCAGTGCATTAAATGTGACTGCGAGACGTATTTTAAAAAAAAATTATGAATGATTCTCCCGAAGGTTCAAGGGTCGGAGAATAATTTGGATCCACAGCTCATGCAGTTCTATCTTCGTTTCATTCTAAATATTTCGGATTCCTTTAAGCTCAAGCGAAATCGTACTGGAAAGATACGTTTGGGCGTGCTTTTTCGATCTCTCATTGCGTAGAGTATGATATGCGTTTTGTGTTTATTTTTTTTTGTTTTCCTTGAATTTGTTCACTAAATCACCTAAAATCTGTGCACGTGTCTGCATAGTAGGCTATTATCTTATCCCCAGATAATCGTACGAGAACTTGTGGGGAAATATTATAACCGTTTTCAACATATCGTGGATGGAAAAAGCAACAAATACTGAAGTGCTTTCTAAAGCTGGTCTACGGAGCATGTTCGCCCTATTACGACAGCGCCGCCGACGCTGACTTGGTCACGTGTACATAATGGAAAATTTTCGTATTCCGAAAGATCTACTTTGGGGTGAGTTGAAATCAGGCGGTTGAGTATTAGACAAACAGCACTTACGGTACAAAGATGTTTGCAAAAAAGATATTGAAGCTCTTGACATTGAGCCTACGAGTTTGTAGGAACGTGCACTAGACCGCTCACATTTATGACACGGTGTAAAGCGTCACCTCCAAGCTGGGGAAGAGTAGATACTGATCTAGGATGCTGAACGAAAATCGCGCCGCCAGCGTGCAACTACCGCCGATAGGTCGTGAGCGCGGTGGGAGATATTGTTCCTCCCGAGTCATTCTGTTTAGACATCTGAAGCACTCTTGAGAATGAAATCGACATGCGATGTGATGTACATCCATGGTCGACATTGACCAAAGGAGGCCAACACCGTTGTTTCTTTGTTTATAAAGCGCGAATCAACGCTTTGAATCCGAATAGCTTTACCGCGTTTAAGCATTCTTCAAGTGAAAAATCGAATATCAATGATTCACTATTCTCGATCTTCCATGCTTCTCGTTTAGCCACTTATACTTTTGTTTTATTGCTTATTTTGCAACACCAATCCACTTTTCACCCACTTATTTCTTAAATATTCTATAAACGTTTATCACACACTCATTCATTGGTCTAGTTTTATTGGTTCGTGAGAATTTTGAGTGCATGACACAATCTAGGCGTGTTATTTCGCATGACATCTGAGTTGTCACGACACTGTGTCAGCGAAAATGCGCATTCTTTCGCGTTGATGATTTTATAAATCACCAATCATTGCGCTCGATGGTTAACGGACTATTCATGTTCAGAAAGTTCTGCAAAACTTTTATACTGGTTTCGGCGACGGTCCTCACGTTGGGCGGGCTTTATGTTCATTTTCATTTGCCGAAAAAAGGAGATTACGCCAATGAAACTTTCCGTATACAGCCCGGTATCCCAAATTCGCATATACTTGCCTCGCTTCAGCGCGGTATATACGAATTTCCTGGTCAACAAACATGTCAAGACATATGTAAAATGATACCGGAGGTATCTCATGCAGCCGAGAAGACTCTCGTTCAAGTTGGCCAAGTGAAAATAAAATATGAATTGGAGAAGGATCCGCAAGCTCTGCTGATACGTGATTTTCAGCCTGTTCTACGTGGAGGAACTTGGGCATTCCGAAGAGAGGAATTAAATTCAACCGGTGAGTGTCAACAAGCCTACCGTTATGGCGTCGCGGTTATCATTGTTTGCAAAAATCGATGGAAGCAGGTGAATGTCCTGTTGCACTATCTCATTCCGCTAATGCAAAAGCAACGTCTGTGTTTTCGCATATTTGTGATTGAACAAAGAAATCCCGAAGACTTGAACAAAGCCATGCTTTTTAATGTGGGTTTCATGGAAGCAATCAGTCGTTTCCATTTCGGTTGTGTCATATTCCACGACGCTGATCTGGCTCCCATCAATGACGTGAATCCTTACGGGTGTGACAGTCTAACGCAAACCACAGTTGTTCACCTCGGAGTGGCATTGGATGATCGGGATAACATTTTACGCTATGACCAATTGGTTGGCGGGGCTTTGAAAATGACAACTCGAAATTTCGTTCGTGTCAACGGCTATTCAAATATGTACTGGGGCTGGGGTCAAGAGGATGATGACATGGAAATGCGAATACGGTCACGTGGCCTGCATTACTTACACATGGTGAATGAAATCGCTCGTTATCACGTGATCAAACACGAAAAAGCTTCGAGAAAATATGTTCAAAAGCACATCACGTTGTTGAAATCCGCAGCATCCCGTGTACGTTATGATGGCCTTACCACTTTGCAATACCAACTTGTGGAATCACGAGAGGAACCATTGTTTACCTACTTCCTAGTCGATTTGGAGAAAAATTCAGCAGCCGGATAAGTTATTTTTTTATTTTACTTCGATTATGTATTATTGTTTGAAATGGTTTTCACTTTGTACAGCATTGATATGTCATCACTGTAAAATAATAATTTTCTACAGTTGAAAATAGTCACATTGTATCTCTAAAGCAATTGACTGGGACAGTTTTCGAAAAGCTAGACTAAGTGAGAAATTTGAGAAAGATTCAGTTTATAATAAAAACGGATAACTCGCCGTTTTCCGCATCTACAGCACAGTCTGTGAACTATTTTATTTATATCAGAGTCACTGAAGTGCACTAGTAACACACCATACCCAACTACTGACTATTAAAAACAGAAGTCAGAGAAATATTTGAACTACCATAGCTCATACCATGCGCAGTATATGAATGCGGATCACCCATACAGTGATAGTACGTAAGGCTATCTGTTCAAAAAACAACTTTGTATGGATTAGATTGGAACCAGGAAACAATGAAGTTCAAATTAGTTAGCATATGACTGCAATTGTCTGGTAAGCTAATCAAAATTGCAGAATTTCTTTTAATGAAATGCAGAAGTTAAGCGCCCACCATTGTCATGGATTTCCATTTATCAGCTGATACATTCGGAGAATCCGACGCCATGAGTTTATCCGTTCCGACTTTAGGATGTACAAAAGTATTGCCACCGTGGCTTGAAAATAAGAAGAGGTTTCTGCTTACACGCACTTCCCGATGGGGATGTATGTTTGCAAACGTTGTCTGTTGTTTAATTTGACACGATCTTGCTCAAACATTTGAGCAAGCAATGCATAGGAGTGCGCGCAAGCTGTCTACCCGTTTCTCCTGGGTTGCAAGCCACATTGATCGCGTTTCGTCCTTACTTAATGTCTAAAAAACAAGAATTTGACCATGGGATGTATGTGATGAAATGCAGGTCAATACGGAATTTTCATTCAGATATTGCGTCTCATCGCACTCACAGTTTGGAGGTGCTCGAGCAGTCTTTCCATAATGGCTTCGCAGTTCTGCTTTGTGTAAATGGCTAAGGCTTCTGTCAATCTGAATCTAATCTACAATCTACAATCATTAGAGCTGAAGTTTGTTCTTAGAATACATCATAAGACAAAGTGCCTTTTGAATCATGGCATGACAATGCGGCGTGAATAGTGTATGTAACATACTTATGAGTTACCTCTTAAAATTAATGGCCAATGAATCGCTCGCGTCCATTCAATTATGCGAATGGTTTGGGGTACAAATCTTGATACAGTTAATGTTTTACCAATTAAATTCAGAATTAATTGCATCCGTAACCCTATTCGTTAGTTTAACTGATATGAAAAGTAGGATCGGCTTGCGCGCGCTGGAAATATTTATGGTACCGCACATCGCTGTTAAACGCTCCCCACGTGATTAGCACAACAAGAGAGAAAATTAATGCAGAGTAGGTAATGTACAAACGAGTGTATACCTTAAGAATTTATACTTTAAGAATATGCTTATTCGGGAATCACGTGAACGGACAAAATTAACGATACCATATTTAGCTGACGGTTTCTTCGAAATGGTCACATCACTTTTGTGTGGCTGCATTTCATTTGAACAAGAAGAGCAGTCGGTATGCGTCTTCAACAATGCGTATGTTTCCACTAAGAATGCGAAATGTTTACATGAATGTGTTGAGCCTTATTTTTGGTTATTTTCTACAACGAATCCACATAATATTAACTGCAGTCACTGCTCATAAGTACAACCTGTGTATCGATTCATAGTTTGTTACACATTGAATTCAACTCACGCTTACGGCAGAAATATTTTTGCCGGCATTGAAATCGGAGCACCCCATTCTTCGTCCAGATTTGCCTCGAAGCTCTCTTGAAAGCCTTCGTGAAATCCTCCTTGAGCATGCGGACTTACTAGCTTTCAGTTACCACCGCGGATGTTTGCCTATCGAATCGATTTGTTTGCAAGTAGTTCGAATTACATATCGAATTAAGCATATTATTTCACAGTTTATCAATCGCACGCGAATCTTGATAAACAAATGTAACGGCGCTCGCACCTAAATATTTCTGTAGCTTGCATGCCATCGTCGTTTGGTGCAGAGTCAAGATCAAGCAAGTGAATCAAATTTAACTCAAAAGCTCATGTGCGGTCAAGTGGGATTCACGTTTAAAGATCATGACAAAATAAAAATAGCCGCACCATGCCATATGCTGAACGTATAAAATGTTAATGAACCCTACTTTCATATTTCGATCCGAAAGTTGAGTGGAGACAAACAAAATAATATATAACAGTTGGCATACAAGTATAACCTTGTTTACCTTCAATCCACTGTTTCAAGGCTCACTGAACCTGATCTTACTGTCTCCACCTGACGACGGCAAACAGCCAGAAACCGGTAGTGGTATGTAAGGGATGGGGATGTGAGCAACACATTACTTTAAAAATAATTCCACTTATTAAATTTGGTGGAAATTTGGAAAATGTATATTCTGGTAAATTATTTTCAAAATGGTTCTGCTTAGAGGAAGTACTGCTAGTTGTCGGTCAATGGGTGGAAACGCTGGGTTATTCGCCATTAAAGCCAATGAACACAATTGAAATATAATCTGGATTAAAACGCAACGAGTGAAACAAGTGTGTATGTCTGTATTTATATAAATGACATTCGCATACCCGAGGTACACATTTCGAAAATCATCAAACGTGAATAAGTTGCCGCATGGAATTGAAATCTTATTAAAAATACCACGTTTCCATGCATTAGATAAATCTGACACAACCAACATGTTCAAACAAATGTGATGGAAGAGCTTAAAATAACGTTTTTGTTAAAAACCCATAATTTAGTCTTATTCAGATGTGTGCGGTCACGTATGATTGAACCCGCTGATCGTGTGAGCATACCAAATTTGAAACGTTACTTACCATTTCTTCACCTTTTAAAAGCATGCGGATCTTGATCGTAGTGTCCTAAACTGATGATTGCAAACCGCAATAAAATGACGATGTGGTGTGTATGACAAAAATGCGTGTAAATACGGAAGAATTGTTTAAGCGCATTGGTCCTGCGAACAATATGTAATGGCGAGTGAAAGGTAAACTTAAAATGTCAAGTAACTTGGAACAAGTATACATGTATGCCCACTGCAAGGCGGTTACAAGAAGTCTAATGAAATCATCCTTCTCAAGTACTATGCTGAAAATCTGAAAATAAACTTATTATCATTAGCACACATGATTGTTTAATGTTGATTAGCTTTGTGTGTGAAGCTGGATCTATTGCTGTGTATTTCGTCATGAGGGGGTTCCTAAAACTGCTCTTCAGATAACTCATCAAATAATCACGCGTATTTGTATTACGCGGAACCGTTTGCTTTCAACCTTGATTCACTCAAAACGCTTGCACGTTTTCTTATCAAATCATGCATTCCCGTGTAATCATTCATTCTTTATGTATCTCTTATTAGAGTTTTTCTCTCAACTCTTATTTTAATTTGTCCTTTTATATGGTTATTGTGAAGCATCACGTGTTATTTGGACAGTCAAACACCTAGAATTATTTTAAATAACTTTAAATTATTTCGGAAAAACGGCACTTGTTTATTTCAATATGCTGTGAATATAATTTTGCATTTTCATGTTTTGCCTCACGCTTTTTTAACATTTGAAGTGTTGAATGTTTGAGCCATGGCAAGATTCCCGATACATCGTTTATGCCTACAGCATATTGTGATCAGTTGTAACTGACAAACCTACTGCCTTTACTGCAAATTTCGCTTTGAACGCTCGCTCGCACATACCTAAATATCCATTATCAATAATTTTTTAATATATGTGGACCCGCATGTACATTGAAGATTGAATTTCTAACCTATATTTTGACAATCTTCATGCCATTTAAAGTTTGTTTGACATGGTATCAAGTATTTCTAATTGTTGCGGTATTTGTAGACACTGAGTGCAAGCTTGGCTAATATTTAGAACAAAAAGTGGTTTATCTATTGATCTTGAATTTTCTGTAGCTGTGCGTAAGAGCAAGAATGGTAGATCTCGATAAGACTCCAGATTTATGGTAAACAAAAGCATATAGCTGTACAATACCATAGTATATATGTATGAAAGTTAAGCAGATCGTTACTTTAATGTTTGCATTCATGTGCCTCAAAGAAGGAGCACACGTAATTCTAATTGTGACATGGAGGGAAGAAGTCTCGACCGTAAATATATGTTTGGGTATATTTGTTTTTCCAAGTGTGTGTAAGATAGCCAAAAGGTGAATGACACTGAATTCAGGTTACCGACAATATCCAATAGTTCATTCAAACGGTAACCCTCAAATTAGTTTACAAAATCATTACGGAAATATAATGATCGCACGCTGGTAAAGTAAAGTTTAAATGAGAACGCTACAGTTTTAAAAGAAAATGTTGACGGTCAGCTTTCTGTTTATAAACAGCCGATAATAAATCCTGAGATTATTCCAAGTTAATAATTACATGATATAAATCCTATTCACACACGGACCACGGATTTTAGTAGATTTTGCCAGATAATTTGCGTCGACACCCTGTTATTAGGCAAGAATTAGTTTCATTTAAAAAACTTTAAAAATCTCTGAAACTGTACGTCTATTGATTCTAAGTACTGTTAATATTTATTACTCGCCCTCAAGCAAGCCTCGACCAGAGTTCATGTCATAAAAGTATCCCGAATTTATTTAGAGCATAAAAATCCATGGCTGAACAAAAGTACACAAGGCTGCCTATGATGAACAAAAGTTGTTGAGTTAGCTTGAACAATTGCTGATTTACCTGGTTGGAAATACCGATTTGATTACCAAAACGTCTTGATACTGTCGCATCTATACGTCGTGGAAAATCGATGCACAAGAAAATAATACAACACGCATTCAGTGAAAAAGAAGGCTACTACTTTTTCCTCTAATTCTTAAAAATATTCCTGGTACTTCGGTCAAACATCTCTCACTCAAGGTAAAAAAATTTAGGGGCAAAGGTGAATAAACCATAAATTAAATTTCAACTAAATCTTGAACACAGAGCTTCGCTTGTAAAAGGTTTTCATACGTCACTTAATATGGAAGCACCTCAAACTATAGTCACCTCGGTTTTCCCTGACATTTGCGTTTATGTATTTAAGAAACTGTCCAGACTCTAATCAATCAGCGCATGATGATCACACCTCCACTTCAACGAAGCAGTCAAGAGATTTCACCGCAAGTGTGACAGTTCACCAACTGAACTTGATCTCCCTTGTCTATTCTAGAACACTTAGAATTAGTCAGGTAAATGCAATTTGAACGGGATTCAACATGATTCATGATTTATGGTTGCAAAACAACTAAATTTTCAATAACCAAAGAGTCGATATATATATATATTGTTGGCCTCCTTTGGTCGATGTTGACCATGGATGTACATCACAATCGCATGAATGTTCACGTTCTACAGCTTTTGGAATGACTAAACAGTCCGATTCGGGAGGAACAATCTCTCCCGCAGCGCTGGCAACGAAAGTCAGAACTCGGTTGTATTGCATCAGTTGCACGCCAGGGGCGTGATTTGTGTTCAGCAGGCAAGAGCTGTATCTGCTCCTCCACATCTTGCAGACGACGCTTTACACAATGTCTCCAGTTTGAGCTGTCAAGAGCAAGTTCTTTCCAACTGGCCGCGTCAATGCCAAGAGCATTCATATCTCTTTTGCAAACGTCTTTGTACGGCAAGTGTGGTCTGCCCAATGGTAGACTTCCTAATTGCAACTCACCATAGAGTAGATCTTTCAGAATACGACAATTTTCCATTCTGTAGACATGACCAAGCCCCCGCAGGCGGCGCTGTCGCAATACGGTGAATATATATATATATGAATCAATAGTATGTTAATAGTTAGTGACAAAATCAAGGTTGACTATTATATAGTCAAAAATTTTTGATTGGAATATAGCTAAACTGGATGTGTTTACAAAATCGGTAGGTCAGGAATTCCAAACAACACACGCAGGCACCGAATAAAAATACCTGCAGTAGTTCCGTGTGGATTTTGGTATTTCTAACATGCAGCCATGACTTCGAATGTTGCCAGAAGTTCGAAGTTGGAATTATTTATCCGGGGTGTGGGAAACAGTAGTAAGAACGTTTTATGCAAGGATAAGCGCGTCTCGTGTGATTTTTTGTGAAATCGTCCTCAGGTCTAGTCTTCCGAGTTGCTCGAATTAGGGCGTATTTTACAAACAATGGGCGAGCTTAGAACCTCTATGATATAAGCGGTCCACCTGAAGCCATAGTGACGAGGCTTGTGCAGCATAGCTTAGAAACAGGTGAATATACGTGTTCATCATGAGAGGAGAATAACTATGGGAAAACGGTAAAATATCCATCGTAACATACCTAGAAACGAACAAGCGTGTTTATACACGGCTTCGAAATGTACCCCATTTTTCAAACAACTACAAATCCAGACACCTAGGTCCTTTTCTTCCACGATGTACTGCAGGATTTGGTCTTCGAGATTGTAAGGGTAGTAAAATCCAGCATCATAGACAATCTGCATGAATTTAGACTCTTGCGTATTGAGTAGTTTATTTTCTGACGACCGGTAGTGTAACGCATTCAGGTCAGTTTGTAGCAGTAAATGATCATCGACTTTGCTGATTTGCATCCATATTTTTTTATTAACATACAGAATCATATTGCTATCGGTTGGTGTTGATAAATCGTTCATGTAGATCAGGAACAATGTTGATCCATGCACCGAATCTTGCACAACTCTGCTAGTAACATCGATTTGCTTCGACAATAGGCCATCTACACGAATTGTAATGTATCTGTTGCTAAGGTAGTCACGGATATGTTTATATACTTTTCCAACAATAACATATTTCTTTAGCTTGTTCAAGAGTAAATTATGATTGACTTTGTCAAGATCTTCAGGAAAGTCAAAGAAATAAGCATGAGTACAGACGCCTGCATCTAGAACACGAATTTTTGTCGTTCACGCTCGTCAGCAAATTTATTAGGCAAGAACGACTTTTGTGGTATCCGTGTTGGGAAACTAATGACATTCCACTCCTTTCTAGATTTTGCACTGTCTCTGGTTATTATTAGCTCAAATACTTTTGATACGGAAGAGAGCGATGTCACAAGCTTTTTATTTTTGACATCGGAACGGTGGCCTCATTTGTAATTGGGTACTATTTGTCCCAGTTTCAGTCTCTTGGTATCGTACCACCTTGGAGCGCGGAATAAACATGTCCGATAATGGTATCCTTGTATGCCACTGTTAAATTGGACGTACACACAACCACGATGTCCAAATACAGAATCGCAAAGTGATAATTAGGCAAGCACTCAATGCGCTAATAAATCACCTTAATATTTTGTAGCTCACATCATCATCCCATTTTTCAAAGTGGCATACAAGTATAACTTTGTTTACCACTTTACCACTGCTTTAAGGCTTACTAAACCTGATCTTACTGTCTACATCTGATGACGGCAAACAGCCAGAAACCGGTCGTGGGGTGTATGGGATGGAAATGTGGGCATCAAAACATAATGGTGGATAATGATGCAAACAATTACACACGACATGCTTTGAGTAGTGTTGGAGTTATCTCGTCTGGCTCTGGAAATTTCTTTACATTTAATTTTCGTAAATGCTGCGCGTCGGAGTAATCAATACTTCACTCAAAATCAGTCCATCGCGTTGAACGGTAGGTTCTTGAACGGGTCCCGTGTATTTGGTCGTGAGAACTCTGGCATAAAGTTTTGCTAATAGATCAGCGGTCTGTTTGATGGATTCTGTGAAACCAAACGAAGTTTTGAAAACAAAACTCTTCGTTCAATTTTGACTCTAACATTTACGAGTCACTATAAGAGCTTCGGATTGTGGTCTATCGTAGAAATCAAATGCGATTTATCTTCAAACGCTGCAACCGATGCAAATCGATATGCACAACGAAAATCGGGAACGGAAAATCGATTTACAAAGAAAAACGATGTTTTAATACAGAATCACAAAGTGATTCATGGCCAAGTGCTCGAGATGCATATAAAAGACCAATGTATTGTGGTGCTCACATCCCGATCCCATACACACCACTACCGGTTTCTGGCTGTTTGCCGTCATCAGGTGGTGACAACGTTTCAAGGCTCATTGAACCTGATTTTACTGTCTTAAGAGCATCCCTCAAACTGGCCATTTTCATTGATTCGATCGGTTGACTTGGATTCACTGTGTGGATTTGTCATCCAAAGCTATGCTGTACCAATCTAATTACTAGTGCGATTCAAGTACAACTGTGTTTAATTATCGACTTGTTTGTTAATTCCTTAAAGTTCTGCATCTAATCTCATTCAACGAGTTCAATAAAATTGCGCCTACAAGTAGCTTGAATCTATGGACAATAAGAAGTCGCATACAACGAAGGCCGATTATCAAATCAGAAAACACAACGGGAGTTAAAACGGACAGGGACGGGCAGGCGCCAGCTGAAAAATCTAATATCAAAGTATTTCCAAGAAATAATGCGAATGATGTCGTCTTGCCTCATCAGGAAAAGCACGACATCCACTATGCAATCTTACTGAAAGGAAACTTAACTAGTTAAAAATGTGCAACAAATCTTAGTCTTCATCTCAACTACTCACCACGGCTGATCTTAGGCTGTTAGCTCTCAACGTTCGGGGTTACGAGTTATGATTATCGTTTTGTATAGCATAGTGTCGGATAGAACGGAGGCCAATGTGTAACTTGATGTTGATCTTGATTGTCACACGTAGTATAGCTGATGACGCAAAGCTTTGGTGCAAGATAAACTCCACAGCCGATATACATAACCTACAACGGGATCTCGATATGATTTGGCCCTTGTCCCTAGATAACGAAATGTCATTAAATGCCTGGAAATGCAGCTTATTATCGCTTAACAGCAAGTTGAACAAAGAATATTTTCCGAACTGTTGTTAACCCCCTTTCGAAACAGATTTAGGCGTGAATATTCTTTTTGACTTAGGAAGTTCTATGCAATGTCGACTCGCTGCAAGCAAAGTTGAAATTAACTACGGTCTCCTCAGAAGAGCCCTAGGTTTGTTTGATGTTAATATAATATGCAAATTGATTTCAACATACATCCTCCCTCATATCGAATGTGCTATACCATCATGGGATCCTTGGTTGAAAAAAGACATTCAGCTCCAACTACACAGAGCAGAGCAACAAAGCTCATCCTGGGACTTTCTAATTACCCATACGAATTGCGAATTAGAATATTGAAATTACATTCAGCCCGATACAGACGGCAACGAGGTGAACTAATTTTCATTTTGACATTGCTTAACCAAGTAAATCATCAATTTGTTACATCTTTCCCACAACACACATCTGCGTGGTCACCAATCTAAACTTTAACAACAGCATAGCAGGTTGAAGTGCCGCAAATACGCATTTTCCGTTCGCAATGTGCAATTGTGGAACAGTTTACCTACTCACGTGGTACAATCGGAAAACTTTGACTCTTTTTAAAACTCACTAGATGCCCATATGGACATGGGCATGTTTTCACGTTTGACAATAATCTTTATCAATAATTTTGATATTTCTTACCATCCGACCAGATGTACATTTTTGTGGGTTTTGTATAGTTTTTTTACCCGCATATCTTCTATGAATAAATGAATAAATCCATCGATCGAAAGCGGCCAACGACAACTAAACGACATATTCATACCCCTGATATGACAAATTTAATACGCCTGAGGCAAAACGTTGCAAAATGTTGAAAGTCGATTACTTTGAAGCTCCACTTACTGAATCAATACTCAGGTTTTTCATGTTAAATTACTCAATGTCCAATTCGGTGCACCTAATTTACGTACAAAATGACATTTTAATTTACATTCTGCGTATTTGGCGAATGGTGTTTTAAGTCGGCATTGATTGACCAAGAGGCTCAAAAAATTTACAAACCGTTTCTCAGAATTCCCCACGGACTTGGTGTGCAATGCTAGATTACGCGTACTTTATTAACACAGCGACAGTTCTGTAAATCTGCGCGTTCATATGAACCATTGTGTCGTTCATTGTGGATTTTTCTCGTCAGGTGTATTTCTAATTGCTACTGGCACTAAGTGAATGTGCTTTTGTTATTTTATCGATTCAGATGTTCACATGAAGTGAAACAACAAGCGATCGATCGATGTGATTGTTCATGCGGAAACATGAATGCATTATTTGATATTATTTCGATGTCTATGGCGTTCAATCTGTATGATTCATGCAAGTTAAAGCTGAATTGGGTTGTTATTTTTCTACAAAACTACTTAATCTATTTCCTAGAGTAAAAGTAAATCTGAATAAAATATGTAAGAAGCCTTATTCTAATCGATTAACTTCGAAATTGTTCCCCCTAAGGTTCACAGAATGTACAACCCTGGTAAAATAACCACACAATGGGAATTTGTAATGAAAACGGGTAAAAATCTATGAAGGTTATGTTTCCTAATCGGCATTTTGAAAATCAGGACTAACAAATGGTAATTTTAGCGAAAAATAGTTATCATTCGTCGTGAACTTGCCTTACTGATCACGGAATGTGGCACCGTTCATTGATGTCTTAATGATGATTTATGTTTACGGCGTCACTATCACTTTTGAGATTACAAGGTTGGCATCAGCTACCGTGATTAACTGTCTCACAAAACGTTTACTTTAGGAGTAAGTGTAGTTGCTGTAAGACAGTGTGAGTTCGCCTAGCAGTTTTCTAATTGGAGCAATGTTTCCTACTCATCACACCAGCTCAAAGAAAAAGAAAAGCGAAAATTGTGCAGCAGCATGAACTTTAAGCCGGTTGGACCATTATCAGTGATAAGACAAAATCGTAAACTCACTTCCTCGATTCTGGACCAGCCAAGACTGCCTAAATTTACAGTCATCCCTAGGAGAGATCAAGAAAAATCTTATTATTCGCCTTTTTCTCTCGCGTAGGGTGGGTTCAGAGACCACTGCAAGGATCTTTACTGATGTAGCCTGGTGGGAAAAGCCCTAAATGCTCAGCGACTAACCCACACTGAGCAAAGCAACGATCAATGTTTAATCTTTTCGGGATTCCCAGAAGCTGGCGAAACAACTGATTAAGCTACAACGAGATACCTCAGCAACATACTTGGTTTGCATGATGTCGCTCTAGCAGACACGTTTGAATCCGCAAGACTATGAATTATTTTATGGCGTCCTAAGCCCTTTAAAATAACGTTTTTAAGTAGAGATGTGTTTGATAAAGACAAAACTAAGATAGAAATCGCCAAAAAGCTTCTTCACGGAGTAACAAAACGCAAAGGTCAGGAAACCTCCACCATACACTGAGAATGTTCCAGAAATCGCTGTTATACAATTGCGACCACTTGGAATCAGCGTTGCACACAGACCTACGTGAACACTCTGCAATCAGCTGAGCAAATTGAGAGATGGTTTAAAAGAAGAAGAAAAAACGTCGTCTACAAAGTTCAGTCTACAAACTGCAAGGAGACTGAGTACCATACTGAGAGAACATCAATCGGCGGTGAGAAGGCACGATTACAAATCGTTACCATCCATTCACGTTGACCAAGAAGGACATCACTTCAACTGGAATGAAATCAGAGTCATTGCACGGGGATGCACGCGCCACATACGGGAATTCCTTGAAGCGTGGCACTCCACAACGCGGTATTGAATCAATACGTTCAATTGGATGACATGTATGTACCAATGAGGAATGAAACATTTAGACGTGTGAACTTGAGAATTACCCAAGACGAAGAAAGAAACAGAACGACCAACGCATGAAAAATAGAAGACACGACGATTACGAACACTTCACAGGAAGCTTAGCTGACGATGCTATCTAATTTGATAACGAAACATCCTACTCCTACAATGTTGGCTCAGCGAATACATAACGCGCAACATCTAATCCCTGGGGTACACGTATTTGCTTCAATATCAAACAGTCAAAACTATTTTGGAAAATGGCCGCATGCGAATGCTAAGAGAAATTAAACTAAGCGCATCGAATCTTTATATAGGACAGTTGGATGCAACACTGCATCCAACACCACTAAGTCCATCAGTCGCTGCCGTTCCAGAAACAAAAGCAGCTGACACTATAAATCACTCTATTGCAGCAGTACATCCTCAAAATTTTCAGACATCTTTGCAAGGAAAAGACCCTGGAATACCGACTTAAATGTATTCGGCATAACAGGTATTCTGCACTCCGCAGACCAACTTTCGCACGCCACATCGTTGCTCACAAAAGCTATTCTATAACGCCTCTACACAAACGCACAAAGTTTGGGTAGCAAAATCGGTGAACTGGGGGCAAATTTTCGGAAAGTTTTATCCGACATCATCGCCGTGACAGAAACGCGGCTACAGCATCACCGAACAAATAGTAAACTAGAATTACCCAGCATGTCATAATGGAAAGGAAATTGTGTGCAATCTGTTAGAGCAGTTTTTAATAACGTTTCACTTTTGACACAAAAGATATGTCAGACCAAGGATGATAGTAGGGACAAAGGATCATGACGAAGTAGCAGTCGACACAGCACTTCCGTTTTTACCTTACTGCAAAGAAACCTATAGCAACCCGAAGGGGTAACATGTCACGTAGCCATGACAAGGATTATTGAATAATTTCCTAAATACAATGTGTATGCACATCAATCTAACAAAAGTGAACAGGTTCAAGGTTAAAATATTCATTTGCAGTTTCAAGGTTAGTTGATACTGTGGCCACATGCGTAAAAATACATAACTAATGGGTTGAAGGAAAATTGAAACCTAATTAAATATTAGGTGTATGGTAAATAAGAACTATTTGCGTTCGCGTCAGTGCCGAGCGCCAGATCATGGAGATTCCTGGCGGACATATGCCAGTGGACCTGCCTTAGAAATTTCCACTGATTCTTCGTACGGTTTAATACCAAGTTTAAACAATTTCACATAGTCTAGATGGACACTGTGGCATTTACCTAAAACGTGCTCCGCCAAGGCGGAATCACGAATAAATGATTCATCTTCTCCCGCACCTTAAGGCTATCTTTTGACACGTTTCCAATGTTTCTCGATTCTGGTATGAAGTTCCCTGGATGTTTATAATATTCAAACACACGGGTAATCGCTCCATTAGATTTTGTCAATGTGACGCTTCATGAAGGTGTGTTACACTTTTGATGCACTAAGGTCGAACGGATATTATTCCTTTTCTTATATGTCACATGTATGGACGCCTGGTTCAAGATTTTACTGATTGATACTGATGTGGCTTTAAAATAAGGTGTACAATCCGATTTTCGCTAATTCTTCTGTGGTTTGGTCGATGGGTATTTAACTCTCATTAATCGGCTTTTCATAAAACGTCTAAGAGGTGTTGGGTATCATCACGATGAGCCTGAATTCTTCCATTTCTTTGTGTCATAGGTGTTCTATCTTATGAAAAATAGACGAAGCAATCTACCTTAAGACCTGGCTCAGATGTGCCGAGGTGTATCGTAAGGCAGCATCTAAATACATGGGTGTTCGAAAGACTGAAGCTTTCAGCTCTCCATCTAATTTCTGCGCCAAACAGTCTACAAACGCTACAGTGCCTATGGAAGTTTGTAATTACATTTTGACTGTTATCCTGGGGTCTGTGCCATCCAAACAGTTAAGGAAGGGTTGTAAATGTTCCCGCCTCACGATGACAAACGTGACATCAACATAGCACCAACATAACTTTGGCCTTATCCCATCATTGTTAAAGGCCTTGTTTTTAATGTGCTCCGTAAATATTTATCGGCAAGTGCTGGAGATATCCGTGAATCCATTGCAAACACTTTTTTAATATAACTGTTCATTAAATGCAAACTGGTTCGTGTTTTGCAAAATGACACGAAGTTGACAGTTTGCTGGACGCTCAAATTTGTACAATCGGAGAAACTGGCTGGTTGTAATGCACTCATTGTATCCACATTGGTGAACAAGGCACTCGCATCGAATCTGACCATTATTTCATCGTTTTCAATTCGGTCTGACTTTAAGCATGATGCAAATTCGTAGGCTTTCTTGATGAACGAGGCAGTATTGCCAACCAATGGTACAGCAAATGGGCCAAATGTCTCTCTAATTAGTGTGCCGGTGATCCGATCCCATCAATTAGTTCGTACGGGAATGCTTTCCTTATGTATTTTTGGCAGACCATGGAATCTAGGAGTGAGAGTTGCTTTCGGATATAAGGTATACCATAAATCCTATCCCAAACACTCCTCAAAGCTACGTAATTACCTTGAAGCTGTTCTTCATTACTTTTTCCTTTTTCCTATTATCTATCCGGTCATAAAGACCTTCGGATAAGTGATTACCGACCTTGTATAAATGATTACATTTATTCAGAATTATCGCTAATTTTTCCTTATCGGCCTTAGTGATAGCTCGTATCTTGATTGAGGTTAAGAAGTGTTTATCATTTTGGCGAATTAGAATTTGGTTTGCCTGGCTCTTAGATTTATTGACGACAAATATGAAGTTCCGTTTAAAAGGTTGGTTGAAAGGAAACAATCTGCTATCGATTGGAACATGTTTGGGACCAACCGTGTATTGATAATGCTAAAAAAAATCGAATTGGTTGTCAAAGCCGGGGCGGTTTGGGGGATAAGCTCCCAATTCCCAAATGCTCCAATGGCACGCGTCTCATATAGCCTCTGACAACCAAGTGCAGCTCCTGACCTGCATGCGTGGTCTTGTGTGACCAGGCGGAACTGCTTCTACTGACAGGAGAAAGGGCGAAGGCGGCTGACTGGCGCCCAAAAACCAGCATGCTTCTGGCAAGTGGAGCTCGTAAGTCCATGAAGGCGGTCCACCTGGTGTATGAAAAAAACCCTCTTCTCAAAGCTGCACTGCTTTGTGGTTACATCCAATCAAGAAAAAGGCTGCAGGAGTCAACCTCAAAGGAAAAATTCGGAGCCGGAGTCCTGTTAGGCAGTCCGAAGTTGTATTCAACTTCGTCCTGTCATCTCCTACAACGGCATCGTTGTCCAGACGTATCAGCCTATCTGTTCCTTTGGTTCCGGTGGTGCCGTAGAGAAGGAGCACTTTCTGCGTGGGCAACAGCTAGTTGTCCACTTTAAACTGCCCTGGCGTACATCACAACGCACCAACGGAGAGGACACTCCATTCCGCTTTTGCAGATGATAACACGGGAAGCAGCAGATACCGGTTAAAAGCCACGGATCTATTGGCATAGAGCTTAGCGCCTGGGGCTGCTTCCGACGGTGGGAAAGACTTTCAGGTCTCATTGGACGGCTACCGCCCGCCTCAAGCTGGTCAGCCCCAGCCAATGTGGTGCTGTCTCGCCACGTTGGTCAAAGTTTCTCCACCGCCGCTTTTTACCATAACCTCGCAACAGCCCTTGAAACGTGCTACAAAGAAACGATGTAGTGGTATTGGGTGATTTCGATGCTAGATTTGGTGCAGATTACGAATCTTGGCAAAACTGTCTCAGGAGGTTCGGTGTAGGTAAAACCAATGAAAATGGACAACGCCTTTTTACAATTGAGCACGTAGTTCAATCTTTGTCTCATAAACACTTTCTTTCAAACAAAACCACAGCATTAGGCCTCTTGGAAACATCCACGCTCTAAGCATTGGCATCAGCTTGATCTTATTTTTTCAGGCGCACTGATATAAAAAGCTTACTTCTCACCAGATCATATCAAAGCACAGACTATGACACCAATCATTCACTGGTCTGTGCAACACTGAAGCTTTCCGACACGAGATTTCACCGCACCTAATTGTCTGATAAGCCTAGGATAGACGTCACTCGCATGTGCAAACCTAATCTAGCTGCACAATTTGCAAAAGCCTTCACAGCACGAAAACGGTCGTGGGGTATGTGTGTGCCGGAAAAGCATGCAAATGAATATTTTGTTTCACAGCCAAGTCCAGCAAGACAACCCCACTTGATTCTGCTTCAGAAAACTGGGAATTGATAAAAAGCTGCATATGCCGAGTCGCACTTTCCACTTTTGGTCCGACGAAAGCTCGAACGAGCGACTGGTTCGAAGCAAACCCTTCTGAGATGACTTCTGTGCTGGATGAGAAACGCTCAGCATTCTTGAGGTTCAAAGGTATGCCAACAGATGAAAACTTACGTCTTCTAAGAGCAGCTAGAAATAAGGTCCAACATACTGCAACGCGATGTGCAAACGAATATTGGACTGAAGTTAGCCTCAATATCCAAAAGCTGCGGATACCGGAAATTTTCACGGTATATATGATGGGATCAAGAGAGCCATTGGCCCAAACAAACTTAAAACGGCTCCCATTAAGTCTTTATCTGGTAAGCCGATTGTCGACAAAACTAAACAGATGGGAAGATGGGTAGAGCACTTCTCCTTTCTCTACTCTAGGGACAGTACGGTTCTACCGCATGCACTTGAAAATGTCGACCGGTTGCCGCCCTTGAATATCAGATACCCCTCCTACTCTGCTGAAGCTCACTACGGCAATCGACCGCTTAGCGAATGGGAAGGCCCCTGGTGACGACG
>JACCGJ010018898.1:0-30333 GCA_013407085.1 Atriophallophorus winterbourni | reverse complement strand
CATTATAAGGTGTATGTAGCGCAGCGTTGGCTTCAATGGATGTGCAGCGAGTGCCAATGGGCCGCGAAAAAGGCATTTTCAGAAAAACCCAAAATCGCTTCTCCCCGGCAACCTGTCACTCCAAACCAACCTAACCGAAAAAATCTTATGCTGAAGTTGTGAGGGAGAGCACAACGAGGACCAACAATCTGAATCTTACGAGGACTAAATCTTCTCGTCCTAAAAAGCCACGCGATAGCACCAAAGAAGATATTCCGTCGGTTAAGGCTGATTCGATTGTTATTACGAGAAAAAATTCTCGTTCCAAAAAGCCTCGAAACAGCAACATAGTGGATAGTGCGTCGACTCAAGCTGTAGCTGCTACTATCACGGCAGAGGGTTCGCCTTCAAAGCATCGTAAAGGTCGAAGTAAGGCTAAATCGAAAAAGATTTTGAATACCAGTGGGCTTCCTTCCTCCCATTCAAACCTACTTGCTGCTGTCGTTTCTAGCCTCGAGAAAGTCTCCAGGGACATTGAAATGATTAAATCAGCGCGTTTAGGGATTCGAGACAAATCTCGTAATGTCCTGGTGCTGAATCAGGATGAACCCTACATACGCGAGGCTAAAGCACGTAGATCACTGGACCAGACGTGCATAAGAAATCTGCTCCGAAATGCTGAAATGCGTCCAGACACAGCGATAAGGCGCGTTCATCGTGTAGGAGTGTGGAAGGGCACCAAAGGTGCGATGGGCATAAGTCCAAGGCCTCTCTTAGTTGAATTTATCTCACAGAACGATCGTGATAAATTCCTAGCAGGTTATAATAGTCTGGACAGAATCACCAAAGGTAAGCACGTTGTTGTGTCCGACGACAACAAAGGATCCACAAAGAAGAGTGATCTTTGGCATGAAATGCCGAGTGGCAGCTTGCAATGTCCTTCGGAAAAAGATATGGCAGTATCAGATGCAGAAACTACGGAAGGTTCTTTGGATCTGAACGTCGTTCATAGTACTTACCCCGCAATTCCGCAGCTGATGGTTAGTAACCTTCAGAATACAACGGTACTTCAAGAGGCAGAGGTTTATTCATCCATCCTGAATAGCACGCCAAAAAACGTGCTGTCTCCTCGGGTACTACGCCCGAGGAACAAGCAGGAATGAGTCAAAATGTTTTGCTGGCTCCCGTCGCCACAGTGCTATACGGAAATTCATGTAGTATCCGAAATAAGTGGTCCGAACTTTCTATCCTGGCGCATGAGCTCCGGCCACATGCAATAGCACTGACGGAAACCTGGCTATCAGAAACTGATTCTATCCCCGAGATGATAAGTAACAGATATTCTGTAGTCAGATGCGATAGACCTAGTGAAACAAATGGTGGCGGAGTTGCCATTTTTCTCGGGCTTGGTTTTCGAACTACAGAATCGAGCGTTCGGCTTAGCACGCACAACGTTCAACTATGCTCCTGCGTCATCCACTCATATAAGCAATCAATGGTAATAGCGTGCGTTTATATGAGTCCTCAAGCTAAATTGCAGGATTTGCATAATCTGCTTGATAATCTCAGTTTATTGCGCTCCGAGGGGTCCCAGGTTCTTATAGTGGGTGATTTCAATTTACCCCACATATCATGGTCGACTCAGTGTTCCACCGATACATTGTCTGAAGGCTTTACCGAATGGATTCACACGCATGCTATGAGCCAGCATGTCATTGAGCCAACAAGGTTTCGACAGGGTTGCTTACCTTCGTTACTGGATCTTGTAGTCTCTTCGAGTGGTGAAATGGTACGACAGGTAGAATACCTCCCTCCGCTAGGGAAGAGTGATCACATTATGATAAGCTTTCAGCTAATACTCAGGTATGACAAACCTCCTCCTAAACTGAGGCGTGATTTCAAATGTGTAGATTAGGATCTTGTAACAGAAGAAGCTAAAACGATCCTGTCGCAATACACAGGTGAAGATGTGGCTGCTAATTGGCAGCTTCTCCATTGCTGTCTCTCGAGCTTGCAAGATAAGTTTGCTCCGTTGGTTCCTGTCCAGCGGCGCAACAAGCCAATGTGGTTCACACCTGCGATGCGTCGGGTGATTAAATTCAGGGATCGTTCCTGGAAAAGCTATAAGACTTCACAGACACAACGGTCCTGGATACAGTATAAGACAGTGAGGAATAAGGCTGTAGCTATGCAACGCACAGCGAAACGTGAATTTGAAACACGGTTGGCACGCAAGATCAAGCAGTGCCCAAAGCGTTACTATAGCTATGCCCAATCTAAAGGCAAAACGCGCGAGTGGATCGGTAACCTGCAACAGGATAACGGACCCCATATAGTTTCAGATGTCGAAAAGGCTTTTGCGTTTCTCAAACACTTTCAGTCAGTCCAGAGAATTGACCGCCAAATAGACCCGCCTATCACACCAGTCTCTGTAAAATCGGATGGCATTGCTGCACTCGAGGGACTATTTTTCACTAATGAGGAGATTAGACTTCAGCTTGCAGCAACTAACCCACATGAGTCTGCAGGCCCAGACGGTATTCACCCTCAGTTTATTAGAAACTTGGCGCCCGTACTAGCTGAGAGCGTGGGTCGTCTTTTTAACGCATCGCTGGTGCATGGAGTTATTCCGAGTGATTGGAAGCTAGCCGATGTTATCCCGATAAACAAAAGCGGCAGTCGTTCATCTGTCTGTAATTATAGACCGGTAAGCCTTACTGTCATTCTGTGTAAGATCTCAGAGAGGCTTATCAGAGATCGGATCTGCAGGCACTTAGTTGAGTTTGAGTTGCTGGACTCTGCTCAACATGGCTTCCTTAAAGGAAAGTCGTGCCTAACAAACCTCTTGGGCTTTCTAAACGAGGTCACCAGAAAATTGGATAAGGGCCAACAGGTTGAGGTTTTCTACTTGGACTTCTGCCAGGCTTTCGACTCAGTGAACCATAGACTGCTCGCTACCAAACTAGGCTATATGGGTATCGCTGGTCCTCTAAGGAACTGGATAGTAGGCTTCTTAAGCAACAGGTACTTTCGTGTCAGGGTGGGTAGTACGTACTCACCGAAAGTAAGGGTTACGAGTGGAGTACCGCAGGGATCAGTACTCGGGCCGCTACTTTTCCTTATCTTCATCAATGACTTGGCAGCGGCGCTTAAGTGTCCCTGCTACATTTTTGCGGATGATGTCAAGTTTATTGGATCACCGAACGAACGTGATTTTATTGACGATATTGAAAAGGTTATCAAGTGGTCTGTTATATGGGATCTACCAGTTACCTTCTCAAAAAGCTATCTCTTGTCGAAAGTCGGCAAGAAGCTGGCGGTAGCTGGCCCAGATGGTACACTTGTGATAACTGGGGTGCCGAGAGTACGCGACTTAGGTATAGAGATTTCTGCGGACTTCAAATAGGCTGATCAATGTGCAGCAGCTGCACATCGTGCTAGGAGCGCGCTGTTTCGCCTTCGATCAGTTTTATCCTGCAGGTCCCCGGAGTTTTTCATACCGATATACAAGGCTGTCGTTAGACCTCATCTCGAGTACTGCATTCAAGCTTGGTCACCTTATATTGAAAAGGATATTGCAAGGCTTGAGGGTGTTCAGCGCCTTGCTACTCGTATGATCGAAGGGCAATCAGGTAGATCTTATGAGCAAAGACTATTAAGTCTAGGGCTCTTTTCACTGAAAAGAAGGCGGCTGCGTGGGGATCTGATAGAAACCTTCAAGATCATGGCCGGTTTTAGTACTATTCAACCAGGTGAAATGTATGTTCTCGCACCCAATGTGGGTACTCGAGGTCACCCTCTGAAATTGGCCAAACAACATGTCAGGTCTAATGCTCGTAAGCACTTCTTCAGTGAAAGAGTAGTAAGCTACTGGAACTGCCTACCTGAAGATGTCGTGAACTCCAACTCTGTAATGTGCTTCAAGAATAGACTTGATGCCGTATGGAGCTCATTATTTCCTGCATTTTGCCCCTAATTGAGTAATGATATTGTATTTACCTGGTCTTTGAAATGTATTAATGTAACCTCACCTTTGGTGAGCGGAGTTTTTCCTCTACTTTCCAGGTAACCATCCTACCAGAAGAAATCTGTGAACCTATTTTGTTTGAAGTGGTGGGCGCTCTTTTTGGCATACCACCGGAAGAAATCTGGACGCTCGATTGGCGACTGCCACATATCGTCCTGTGCAAACTGAACTGCAAACTGAACTGAACTGATACAGATGATTTTTTTGACAACCTTTGGTGGCGCGGTGTTCGAAAGTTTGCAATTTCTAGTGCTGTGTGATTTTATACTCTATTTCGACTCAATTGACTCCCAGTTAGAACAGAAAATGCCTGCCATTTCAAGCTGTTCTTCCCCAGTGTGTGGCTCTCGTGTCGGACCTAGAACGAAGTCTATCACTTGCTCTTTGTGCTGCACGAAAACGCATCTATCTTGTGAACCTCGTCTTACGGACTTAGAAACTGCAGTAATACGGTCACAGGCATCTTCTTCTCTGAAATACATTTGCCAGATATGCCTTCCTGATTTCGAATCTCTGCAGAATAATGGCGAATCTACTCTGCTGACATGTCCTATGCGTACCTCACAAGTTACTCCACAGTTGTCCTCAACACCAGCTCGACCCGAAAGTGCAACCCCCCGTAAAACAGTCGATAATAGGATTTCTAAAGTTGAATCTGATGTCCGCCGTATTCTTGCAGAACTCGCCTCTCTGCGCCGGCAACAAGATCAGCCTGTAGTTCCTGTTGTTGAATGTAACCCTGGGTGCACACTCTCCCCTCCGTCATACCTTCCACTGAAAGACCCGGTTACTGCAACTACCTCAAAGAAAAAGCAGTCAAACACTTCTCCGCCAAAAGTCAAAAACGCGCGTCCTCACACATTCTCCGTCATTTGTACCAATGTACCTGAGTCAACATGTACACAGTTCAAAAGTAAACGTGAACATGATCTACAACAGTGGATTGACTTGTGTTCGAAAATGAAAATCCCAGCCATAGATCCCTCGGGTATAACACGATTAACCCGACATCCATCTTCCCCCCATGCCGATAAAGCCCGTCTCTTACGTATTGACTTGCAAACGAGTGAACAAGCTGAAAACGTTTTATTGTCTGCCTATTTACTCCACGGTGAATCTAGTACTATCCGGATCTTTCCGAACGTTCCATGGACTGAGCGCCAAAAGAATCGTGATTCTAAATCAACGCGCCGAGAGCCATCAGCTATCATCATTCATGGTGTACCAGAAGGCGAATGTTCAAATGATCTAGATAAGAAACAGCATGATTACGATCAGTGGCTTTTCCTACATAGTCACATGGAGTGTACTGATATAATTACAACCGCTATTTACCGTCTTCCTCGTTCAGGTACATACTCTGGTAATTCTCCCCGCTTACTGAAGGTTTGTTTTCTACATCCCGATATGGTAAATTCTGCGTTAAGTGCTTGGCGTACAACTCGTAGATATGCTCCACCTAATGTTCGACTATATTCCGACAATCCACGCCGTAATCCTATACCGACCGTTGTATCCAGATTGCCCAACACTGGCACCGAGGGTGACTCACTCGTCAATCCTAAAGTAACAAATATACCACCCGCATCTACTGACGTATCAAAAAACCTGAACCAGCCGGTCGTGTCCCGACCGGCTCAGGTGTAAATCAGCCTTCACTTATTCTGCGGAAGTCCCTGGTATGTGGCTATACTAATGCTCAAAGCCTTCTTAGTAAAATTAACGAACTCAGACTACGTACTTCCGCTTGCCCCTATGACATTCTTGCCGTCACAGAAACTTGGTTGAGTGATTGCCACCTCGACAGTGAGATTGAGCTGACTAACATGACTGTCCTCCGGTCAGATCGGCCTACAGCAGGAGGAGGTGTAGCTCTTTACACCCGATCATCATTACACTGCTCAGTATTAGATGGTTTTCAATCTTCCGACGCTCTTACCTGTGTTCTGCAACTATCCGTTCATTCAACGTTACTGATTGTTCTCATCTACCGTCCACCCAATAGCTCAGCGGCTCGCGACATGCAATTGCTGACAGATCTGAACCACGCATTAACTGTTTCCCACACACATGTCCTCATTATGGGTGACTTCAACTTACCACGCCTATTCTGTGACCCATATCCTAGCAACCCTCTATCAAATGAACTACTGGACTTAATACACAGTCATCCACTTTTCAACCACTCCACGCTCCCAACACGTTTTCACTCGCAGCATTCGCCCTCTCTGCTAGACTTGATTCTGACCAATGACGAATTAATGATCGAATATATCAAACGGGAACCCCCACTTGGGCGTAGTGATCATGTCTTCCTCCACTTCGACCTAGTTTACTGGGCTGATAAGGTAAATGCACGCTCTATTTATTCATGTAAACGGACAAACTACGCGTCTCTCAACACTATCATTGATGAACAAGATTGGATTATTAACTCATCAACTTCAGTGGAAGATGCCTGGCTTCATTTTTCCACCCGCTTACAGCATCTGCAAAGCTTATGCACCGTTACCAAAGAAGTTTCTATCAAAAGTCGAGGTTTTACTCCAATTCGTAGTCGCACTCGAAAATGGATGCGGGAAAGAAATATTGAATGGGCTACCTATCTCAGTATGCCAACTCCTGCGAACTGGGAGCGCTATCGGAAGCTTCGTAACAAAGTCAATTCGCTAGTTCGCGATGACAAACTCGCTTACCAGTACAGACTAACGAGCTCTTTTGCCATCAATCCCAAACGGTTATTTAGTTATGTGAACCGCTTGAGGTATGTTAAACCTGGAGTTACGATCCTTGAGACTCCACAAGGCTTCACCCAGGATGCTGCAGCTGCGGCCGAAGCTCTGAAAGCTCATTTTGCCTCAATTTTTCAATCTTCTTCGGGCAACATCACGATTCCTGTAAATTCATCCCCATCCCGTTCCACTTTATGTGACATCGAATTTACACCAACAGTTATATATCATAAACTAAAAAACTTACGGCCCACCAGTTCCGCTGGACCAGACGGTTTCCATCCCCGAACCCTACGCGAATGTGCCTCCTCTCTCTGTTATCCACTGGCTAATCTTTTCACGCACCTTTTTGCTAACGGCTGTGTCCCACTTGACTGGAAATGTGGATCTATCTCTCCCATCTATAAAAGCGGCTCTCGATCTCTCGTGTCCAATTACCGACCGATAACATTACTCTCTGTTATATCGAAACTTATGGAATCTATTATCAGTGACTCTATGATCCAGTTCATTGAAGGACTACACCTTCTGTCTGATTCGCAACACGGTTTCCGTCCCCGGAGATCATGTGTGACAAACCTGATGCTCGCACGTGACCACTGGACATCCGAAGTCGACAAAGGTCGTGAGATTCACCTAGTATACTTAGATTTCTCGAAAGCTTTCGACAGAGTCAACCATCGAATCTTGCTCCGCAAATTATGTTCTCTATGGATTGCAGGTCAGTTGCTTCAGTGGCTTGAGAGTTATTTATCAGATCGCCGCGCATGCGTCCGCGTCGATGGATGCCTCTCTTCAAGTTTCAGCATTTCCAGCGGTGTCCCTCAAGGCTCTGTACTGGGGCTACCCTATTTCTATCCTTCATTGATGATGTCGATCAAGCTATTGATTCCCACACGCTCATGTATGCTGACGACATGAAACTCTGGAGAGTCATCACATGTCAACACGACATCGATCAACTACAGGATGTGCAATCAATTCGCTTTATGTGTGGTCACTCGAAAATTGCTTACCGTTCAATACAGAGAAATGCCGCGTCCTTTCAACGCGTACAAACTCTAGCCCAAGCTATTACATGGGATTACACCCAATTGAGACGACTTCCTCAGAAAGGGACTTAGGCATTAGCGTGCAGTCCAACATGGTCCAACGGATTTGAAATCAACGTGAAATTTTGCTCTCCTGAATTTGTTTTTTTTCATTCGTAACAAATTTTCTAGATAATGGTTGCTCGTAGATCAAAAGTTACTGAGAGTAGTCTCGGGAATTCTGCACTGCAACAAAATGCACGTAGAAAAGCTCCTGAACCCCAAAAGCCGTCTAAAGCTACAGTCAATTGCGGTAAAGCCGGTTGTTCCACCCCTGTTCTTGAAGGGATAGAATGTAGCATCTGCTCTTCCTGGTTTCATCCTGGTTGCTCGGGTTTGACGTCCGCTGTTTTTAATGAACACAAACAAAACGCAAGTAAGCTTTGGCTCTGTGCAGCTTGCTCGTTAAACCCAACTGTCCGTTGTCTGCTATCGTTGTTAGACCAACAAGTTCAAGTTCAAGTTGCCCAGTCTCAGAAAATTGCATCTCTTGAAAGTAGACTGCTCCGGTTAGAAAACAGCCAAGGTTCTCTGTGTACTCGTCAACAGTCCGAGTTGAAAAGGGTTGCTGTTCCTTCGAAGTTTACGACCTGTTCATCACCACCTAATTCTATTAAGGACGATATCCGCCCCAAGATCGCCACCAAGCTTGGCTACTCCAAAGTCGTTGCTGTGTCACCTCGTGTACAAACTGATCCCCGTATCTCGAAGCTACCATTAGTCCCAGCGATAGATGCAGCACGTCCTTCTGCTAACCAACAGAAAAACCCTAAGCAGAATTCTCGCGATGGTAGAATGACGGTGATCTGCACAAACGTGCCCGAATCCAAGTCGCCGTGTTTTAAAGAACGTCTATCCGAAGACGTTTCGCAATAGGATCAAATTTGTCGTACCCTTCAGGTTTCCTCGGAAGCCGATAGCGTGGTGCGGTTGTCCAGGCCTCCGAATTCGTCTCACCAAGGAGAACCCAGACTTCTGCGTGTCACGCTAAAGTCCGTTGAAGCAGCTGAAACCGTGCTTCTCTCCACGTACGTACTTCGCAAATCCCCTACTCCAATCCGCATCTTCGCCGATCTACCATGGGCAGCACGGCAAGCCAAGAAATAGCCGTCATTTGACTGGAAGCAGGATAATGACAAACGTAGTATATACGTACACGGCATTCCTGAGCTTTCCGACGCCGACGAATCCAAAAACAACATTCACGACTGGGAGCAATGGCGCTTTATACAGCAACAATCTGACATAACCGCCACACTCACAACGTCGCTAAAACGCCTACCCAAGTCACCGAACTATAAAGGCAATGCCCCCCGAATTACGAAAATAACATTCCAGACGGAAAGTATGGTCACGTCGGCGCTCGAATGTTGGTACGCGAACCGATGGAAAGCTCCATCAGAAATTCGCCTTCGTTCGTCTATCGATACCAATCGGATTAGACCCGAGACGAAAATTACCGACCAAACACCCGAGGTCGAACAACCGGAATTACGTGAAGCAGCCGCCTCAAAAAACCTACCACAGCCGATCCCTTCCGGATCGGCTTCCTAGGTGGTACACCTCACGACGCCCAACGCAACCGCCATACACTGTCCTGTTGCTATACGAACATCCGAGGATTCACGAACAAATTCTCCGAATTAAAACTGCTTCAGTCGACAAAAAACTTTGATCTCATTGCCATCACAGAAACCTGGTTGACCCCAACCATATTAGAAACTGAACTAATGCTCCCAAACATGTTGTCATTCCGCATTGATCGTAAGACTAGAGGTGGAGGTGTCCTACTGTATTACAATCAAGCACTACGCTGTGAAGAGATCGAGAACCCTGATCTGTCTGTTCCTGACACTTTGTGGTGTAGAGTTTTCTTGCAGCACGACGATGTGGCCTTGCTGGGTGTGATCTACCGCCCTCCAAATGCGGATTCTCATACAGACTCTTCTTTGCTGACTGCCATCCGACTCGGAATTTCTCAACACTTCACGCATGTTCTCATAATGGGAGACTTCAACTCTCCGGATGTATCGTCAGGCTCGCCCAGCCATCAGTTTGGACGTGACTTATCAGAATTGATTGCTACCCATCCATTGTACAGCCATGTCAACGAACCGACACGATTCTGCGGCCACCAGATCCCGTCTACCCTCGATCTGATACTCACCAACGAAGAACTGATGGCCGAAAACATGATGATCGAACCACCACTGGGTCATGCTGATCATGCCGTGCTGATATTTGACTACCTCTGCTACTCTCATTATGAGGGGATACCGGACGCCACTACTAGGAGGATTACGAACTACACGCTACTGCGTGAGCTTGTTGCCGCGAACACGTGGGACTTGCTACATACTACGCAACTTGATACTGCTTGGAGTTGTTTTGTTACACGATGGCACACATTACTTGACCTATCATCGACCATGAAGGCAATACCAACAAAACGCGACCGACCGACAATTAGAAGCCGGACCAAAAAATTGATGGCACTACGGAACCTTGCATGGCATACTTTCTCTCGATGCCCCACCTCAGAGAACTGGGAATTCTACAGATTATTGCGAAACCAGTGTACATCTCTCAACCGCAATGATCAATTCCTTTACCAACAACAGCTAACTTTGAGACTTCTAGACAACCCGAAGCTGCTATACAAGGAGATCAACGCTCGGAGGAAAGTGAAAACAGGCATCCCTTCGCTCAAGACACCCTCGGGTCTATCCACGTCACCTGAAGAAGTCGCCAGCACTTTGGGCGCGCAGTACGCTCCCATCTTTCGTGCTGCCCCTAAGTCCGTAGTCATACTTGCACCAGTGTCTCCTGTGCCTTCATTGAGCTCAATCATCTTCAGCCGCGACGCCGTCTACCAAAAATTGACCCACATGCGACAGAATAGCTCCCCGGGTATAGATCACATACACCCAAAGGCTTTGAATGCAGTCGCAGCATATATCTCAAACGATCTGGCGCTATATTTCCAGCGTTCACTCGACTCAGCTGAAGTCCCACAAACTTGGAAACAAGGCTTGATCACCCCGGTCTTTAAAGGAGGCGACCGCACCTTACCAGCTAATTACCGCCCGGTGACCCTGCTGTCTGTGATCTCAAAGGTCATGGAAAGTATTATAGCTGACACCATCACACGCCACCTTGAGGAAAATCACATCCTTGCTCATGAACAGCATGGTTTCCGGCCAGGACACTCCTGCCTGTCCAACCTCCTGTTGGCCAGGGACGATTGGACGAAAGCCGTGGACTGCCGGGTGGCAGTTGACGTGGCATACCTGGATTTTTCGAAAGCCTTTGATAGAGTTGATCACCGTATTCTCATTCAAAAGCTACGCCACTACGGAATCGATGACCCCTTGTTGACGTGGATCAGCCGATTTCTGCAAGATCGCACATCGTGTGTGCGCGTCAAAGACGCCTATTCAGACTGTTTCCCGGTAACCAGTGGGGTTTCGCAGGGATCCGTACTCGGACCCACTCTCTTCCTTATATTCATCAATGATATCAGCATGATCTTATCAAGCTCATTTTTACTCTTCGCGGATGACCTCAAGGTTTGGCGTCGTATATCTAGCTTCGAAGATCATCAAATCCTTCAACGTGACCTCGACCGCCTCTATCAGTGGTCATTAGAACACAATTTACCGTTCAACTCAGAAAAATGCCACATTCTGACCATTCGACACTCTGTTCGTTACGCTTATCACTCGGGGGACGAACTTTTGCGCCATGTGGACCAGGTAAGCGACCTCGGCGTCATCGTACAGCACGACTTGGGCTGCTCCAGCCAGTGCAACAAGGCTGCAAGAACCGCAAACCCCAGTGTTGGTCTTCTGAGGCGACTTTTCAGACGCTTTGACCGACGACTCTTCCCACAGCTACTGTCCGCCTACATCCGCCCTCCGCTGGAATATGCAGTCAGTGCGTGGCATCCGTGGCTCCAACAAGACATGCACGCCCTCGAACAGCCACAACGGCGAGCAACTAAGCTTATTAACGGCCTTCAAAACATGTCCTACGAAGAACGGCTGCAGTATAGCGGCCTCTTCTCAATCCGCTACCGACTCCTCCGCGGTGATTTGCTTTTGACATTTCGCATTCTCACAGAGAATCACCACCCTTGCAAGTCCTTGATGCCTCTATCCAATCGACGTACTCATCGTGGGCACAATCTCAAGATTGCTCATCAGAACAGCCGATTGAACAGTCGACGGTATTTCCTACCCCTTCGCATATGCCGTGTATGGAACGCTCTCCCGCCGGAGGTGGTACATGCTGAGTCACTGTCTTCGTTTAAGCAACGTCTAGACGAACTCCTTTGGCAATCAACTTTCAAATGACTTGTTTATCTTTCGCCATTCCGATCTACCCCATTATACTACATACCACTCACTTATCCATAAATAACTAACATTTTTCCAGTTTTTTCTCCCCAGCTTGCAAGCATCAACGTTGCTCACGCCAAAGCAACCGTCCGCAAGTCCGTCATGCACTGGAGGACGTGGTGGGAATGTGTCTTGGGCTGACACTTCTCCCTATAAAAAGCCACAAATGTCCAATCAAGGTGTATGCTATACGCGAACATGGCCCGCTATAAGGCCTATTTGCCTCCGTTTTTTATCTCTTCATGTATGCTTTTTAGCACGCTTTGTGCGACCCTCTGTACACACCACCCAGTGGTTTCTTACAAGCTATAAGCTTTTATTACCACAATAAAACTATGACTATTGACTAGTAATGTCAGTCTCGGCGACGTGCCTGAGAGCAGCCAATAAAGCAAACGCCATGCTTGGTCTTCTCAAACGTGTTTTTCGCAGATTTGAACCTCAATGTTTGTCGCTTTTGCTCAAAGCATTCATCCGTCCACATCTCGAATACGCCGTTCAAGTTTAGTGCCCGTGGTTACTGAAGGACCAAAGACTTCTTGAGGCTCCCCAGCGACGCGCCACAAAACTGGTCAGAGGTCTGGCCTCGTATCCTTATCCTGAACGTCTTCGCTCCCTCAATCTCTTTTCAGTGAAATACAGAAGGCTCCGTGGTGACCTCATTCTCACCTACCAAATCCTCTCATCCACTGATCACCCTTGTAAACACATTCTCTTCCTTAATCGTGAAACTTCACATCTTCGTGGCCATTCACTCAAACTTTCATATCAACACTCACGCCTCAACTGTCGCAGGCATTTCTTTTCCCTCCGGATATGTACTCAATGGAATAGTCTACCCCAGGAAGTCGTATCCGCAACATCCGTAGAGGTTTTAAACGGAGTCTGGACGCTCATTTAAATGATCTCTACAACAACATACCTTGAGGCCTTGTCTGTCCGATTGCTGTTGTTCTCGGATAAGCACTGATTCACTACACCGCATCGCGTATTAGCTTCATTTTTTCAGGTACGTTGTCCTCCTTGCCTTACTACTCCGTTCATTCCCTTCATAACCACCTGTCAGTTTTACTTGTTTCCAGGTCTAACGCCACCCCGATGCCTCCGTATTCTCCTGCTACCGCCTCGCAATATAAGGAAGGCGCAATTCCAAAGCGAGTGTGGCCCGCTATAAGGCCTCCCCGTCCCCGAACAGATGACACTCACAATTTTATTTCCACCACACTGTACATACCAACCTGTGGTTATTTTTAAGCTATGCTTTTACACCACAATAAACCATTGAACCAATGACTATTGACTAATGATTTGAGCGCGCGATACGAATTTACCTCGTTGAATTTCTGATGAAGATTTATTTGCAATTTATTTTGCAATTCATCTGATTCATCTTCCGTTTAAATTTTTGTTACGCGAATACGTATTTGTCTCTCATAACTGAATTCAATTGCAATATTTCTGCATAATGGGCCGAATTGATGCGATAATTAAACGAAACAAATGTGAAAAATGTAGCCAGGATGTTAATAATGACGATCCTGCCATCCAGTGTCATTGATGTGATGCTTGGCAGTACCTGCGATGCAAGAAACTCTCGAAGTCGTTTTACGATTCTTTGAAACTTCAAACAAATGAAGAAATTTTCTTCTTCTGCGTTGCTTGTAGAGCCCGGCATCGAAAGGACAAACTTGCCGATAAACGCAGTAGACAAACATCTACATCTTCTGTTCTCAACGAATCATCGAATCTGAAACCAGCTGAGGATCCCCTAGGAAAACTACTTACGCGGAAGTAACAGCTAACGCTTCCATATCATCACTCCCGGACCCGTATGGTGCTATTGTCACCAGACTATTACGCCTCGAGTCTCTACTGGAAACGGACTCCCCACCTGCTTGCACAAGTCCTAGGGATGATGTGGTATTGCCAAGTGTGACTCGATCAACAAAATCACACACTACTTCACAGGTAAAGCCAAAACCAAACAATGCTGGGAAACTGCCTGCAGCTCCAAAAGCCGATCACAAGAACACACGATCCCTGACCATTGTATGCACAAATATGCCGGAAAGTGTATCTCCATGTTTTCCAGCACGCAGGCGAGATGATGTCCAACAATGGCGAGCTCTCTGTGAGCAACTGAAACTTGATGTAGACCCGGTTTCTTTAGTACGTCTTTCCAGACACCCAAACTCGCCCCACGCGGATGCCCCACATCTACTCAGAATCACCCTTGACTCCCCGGAGAAGGTTGAAGAGGTCTTGCTCTCGGCCAACCTTCTCCGAAATACAAATTTGCCTGTTCGTATTTTTCCAGACGTACCTTGGCCTCAGAGGCAGATGCAAAAGCAAGAAGGCTACGATTGGAAATCGGCGAACGATAAACGCAGCATTTTTGTCCACGGTGTGCCTGAACTTAAAGATGATGACTTAGCTAAGGACACTCTACACGACTGTTCTCAGTGGCGCTACATCCAAGAACTCAGCAAAATTCACGGAACTTTGACGACTGCCGTGAAACGCCTTCCCACGTCCTCCAGCTACAAAGGTAATGCCCCTCGTATTCTGAAAATTACCTTCCAATCCGAAGATATGGTTAATACTGCCTTGCGCTTGTGGTATGATAACAAACGCTTTGCACCTACAGAGGTCCGTCTTCGCCCCGCAGTTGACAAACCAAGACCTCGTCCGCAACCATCAGTCATACCCAGCACAAATCAGTCTGCTGACGAACTTCACACGACCGCTTCAAAAAACTCCCCACAGCCGGTTTCAGTGTGATCGGCGGAATAACTGCACACCCTATCACCACACTGCATACTCTACAATCACGCAGCCTTTCATGCTGTTACACAAATGCTGCTGGTTTCCTGAACAAACTCCCAGAACTCCGTTACCGCCATTCCCTGTGCTCATGGGACCTAATAGCCGTTACTGAGACGTGGTTATCAAGCGCAGTTCATGATGCGGAACTCACCCTTCCAAACATTACCTTACTTCGCTGCGACCGTACAACAAGAGGAGGTGGAGTGCTGTTCTATCATCACAAATCGCTTCGCTGCGAACAGTTATCTGACCCTGCGTTGGTTGACTCTGATGTTCTTTGGTGCCAAATCCCACTCAAGCAAGACAGTCTTCTCCTGATTGCAGTTGTTTATAGATCTCCCAGTAATACCCCACTGCTTGATTCCTCCCTTTTGTCATCACTTTGACATGCTTTAAATAAACGATTCTCCCACATACTGATAATGGGCGACTTTAACTGTCCCAGCCTTTATGGCGAACATGCCTCCCACCCATTCACCACCGCGTTGTCCGAAAGATTGGAAACCTATCCATTATACAATCATGTTCACGAAGCTACTCGGTTTCGGGGCACAAATACACCATCCCTTCTGGACCTCATCATCACCAACGAAGAGTTAATGATTGAACCACTTTCTACTAACCCTCCCTTGGGCAACAGCGATCATGTTGTCTTGACATTCACCTTTGTCTCTTTCATGGATTACTTCAACTAACCCTGTCCTAAGAGCCGCTGGATTACTGATCTAGGCTTGTTCCACCAACTCGTCGTAGCCAATTCATGGGATTTCTTATTAATTGACCAGATCGATTGGGCATGGACCACGTTTTTAACTCAGTGGCACGCGCTGCTACGTCTTGCGAGCCACGAAAAGCCCATCCGTCGGAAGAACCCCAGGTCATTCCTTCGCAGCCGAACACGCAAAGCCATAGCACAGCGAAACGCGGCGTGGCGGTGTTACCAGACAGGACGAAATAGAACTGACTGGGACATTTATAAGTCATTGCGCAATCGTTGCACATCTCTTACCCGCCAGGACAAATGCCAGTATGAAATGCACATCTGTAACAAGTTCTTGGATAACCCCAAAAGCTTGTTCCAATTTGTGAATCAAAAACGGGTAGTCAAAGTCGGAATTCCATCCCTAGTCAGCGCAAACGGTCTCACTTCAACAGCCTCGGAAGCTGCAACCTGTTGTCTGAACACTACGCCCCAATTTTTAACCCTACTTATTTTACAAACTCCTCCCATTTATCTTCTCCCTCACATGACGTACAGGAAATGCCGGAAATAATGTTTACCTCTGATGCGGTCCACAAGAAGATTTCATGTCTACGGCAATACTCTTCACCAGGACTCGACGGCATCCACCCTAGGATCCTGAAAGTGGCCGCATTGCACATATCTACTCTACTTGCCACGTATTTCCAACGTTGTATGGACTCCGCCACTGTCCCCCAAGCGTGGAAAGAAGGTGTTATCACGCCTATCTTTAAAGGCGGTATCCGGTCGGAACCCGCAAATTATCGTCCCATTGTGCTGTTGTCAGTCATTTCTAAAGTCATGGAGAGCATAATCTCTGACCACCTTGTTTCACATCTGGAAACAAATCGACTTTTAATCACACAACACGGCTTTCGCGCCAACCGTTCATGCACTTCCAACTTGCTTCTCGCACGGGATGCCTGGACGAAATCTGTGGACGAAGGCATTGGTGTCGATGCAGTATTTCTGGATTTCTCCAAGGCATTCGACCGCGTCGACCACGACATTCTTTTACTTAAACTCGCTGCCTGCGGCGTTGGGTCTTCTTTATTGTCCTGCATGAAGTACTTTCTTCGCGACCGCTCCCTCTGTGTTCGTGTGCGTGACTTCTATTCTGCTCGCTTCCCAATCAAGTGCGGTCTGCCACAAGGCTCCGTTCTTATCCCCGACTCTTCATCATTTTCATCAATGATATTGGCCAAAACATTGAATCGCCGTTCCTCCTATTTGCGGACGATGTCAAAATCTGGCGCTCACTCAAATCGCCAAGGGATTCACACGTCCTACAAGATGACTTAGATCGTTTACACAGCTGGTCTTTGAGGAATCATCTCCCATTTAACACCTCCAAGTGTAGCGTTCTCCCCATGCGACACTCAGATCCGGTCGCTTACAGTTTGGGCTCAACAGTACTTCAGAGTGTTCGACAAGAAAAGGATCTCGGCATCATCATCCAGCACGATCTCGGTTGCACCACGCAATGCGAACGAGCCGCAGCGGTAGCCAATCGCAACACTGGCTTACTTCGCCGCGCTCTAGGCAGGTTTGACCGGTTTCTATTCGCGACACTGCTGAATGTCTACATCCGTCCACACTTGGAATACGCAGTACAGGCTTGGCATCCTTGGCTATGCAAAGACGTGTCCCTTCTCGAAAAAGCCCAGAGACGTGCGACAAAGCTTGTCCGCGGTATGCATAACATGTCTTACGAGGAAAGGTTACGCAGTTTAGATATATTCTCCGTTACCTACCGTCTTCACCGCGGTGACATGTTACTTACCCACCGGATCTTGACTGACCCCTCCCATCCATGCAACTCCCTATTCGTTCCCTCTCCAAGCACTAACCTCCGAGGACATGAGCTAAAACTGTTACATCAACAGAGCAGGCTTGAATGTCGACAAAGATTTTTCTCTGTGAGAGTATGCAGTCAGTGGAACACTCTTCCAGGCACGCTTTTCGAGGTCCCTTCTCTCGGTTCATTCAAAGGTCTCTTCGATTCTCACCTCCATGGAATCTCCCAAGACACAAGTACCCCGTAAACACTATTTTAATTTTTTTTGCAAACCCTATTGCATTTTCCCACCCAAAACTCACTATCTCGTGGCAACGGTAAGTTCTCTTTCTGTGCCATTTGCATTCTCCTCACAACCCCGCTAACTCTTTGTCAGTTTGATTGCTCTTCCAGATCCCAATATCGGAAGTCCGTATACACGCAGTTTCAACTGACCCTGTTCCGGAGGATGTGGTGGGTAGCTGTGTCCCGGGTTGACGCCCTGCCTGTCCAAATGCCACAAAAATCCAATGATGGTGCAGGCTGAACGCGAATGAGGACCGCTATGAGGCCTTGGAAACTCAAACATTTCTATCTTTGATTTTTCGACCCACCGCTCTATCTATCCTGCGGTTTGTACAAGCTCTCAGCTTTTTTATACCGTATTACACTATTGAACTATTAACTCGCATGGTTAAAGCTCAGCGAGGGAAACTGTTTGCTGCAGGCCAGAAATCTATCGGTCTTTTCTGCCTGAATCGTCGTTCAAGAGGTGACTTAATTGAAACCTTTAAGAACTCGAAGGGTTTAAATGGCAGAGTTGTTTGCCCGCGATATGCCTCAGTGTACACAACGGAACCTAGACATCCGCCAGATTTGAAAGGCCCACCGGACTCCTTAAAATATTCGTAAATTGATCCAAACGCGGTGTATTTCTAGAAAGGCTTGGCATACAATGCTCCAGAAGTCCATGTGGGATTCATCCTTCTTTACAGTCAACTTGCGGTTAACCCAAACACGAGAGTTCTGTAGGAATTATTCCCAATTGATATAATTACTTATTAATTCCAAAAGTAAGTTTATTTCCATAAACGTTTTCCATCATGATGCCGTGTGTCGTTTCGTTTAAATCAACTGAACCCACACTCGCGCTTCCGACAGCGTGAACGTCTGATAACTTGGCTGGTGCCGAACCACTAATTAATTGTTTCAGATTACTGACTCAGAATATTACTTCCCTTTTCGGTAATTCACTGCTTGTTCCATCTACGACGAGTAATTATCCTGCTGAAGAAATAACACGGGTCAAATACATTGTTAGCAATAATACGAGTGGACCACACAAGGATTTCGTAAGTATGTTGTTGACATAGTGTATTCTTCTCTTGCATAAATATAATTATATATATTTATACATAATTTCATACGCTTATATTAATTCACAACACTTATAACAATTCTCAATAACGTAATGTTTGGCTTATCCGCTACAAACTGGTGAGCCCGTTTTTAAATTTTTCCCCTTCATTTTGTATTCATTATGTCGTCTGGCGACGAAGCCGCCATTAACTCTAATGTCAGATTGCCCCCTTTCGGGATGTCAAACCCGAGAGTGTGGTTTGTTTTGGTCGAAGCTCAGTTCGAGAGCTATCGTATCAAATAACAAGACATGAAGTTCGCTAAGGTCACCGCCAACCTTACTACGGAGGTTGCATCTGAAGTGATCGACGCCCTGGATCCGAAACCATTAGAGTATCCCTCTGACACACTGAAGGCTGCCATTCTACAACGCTTTGGCACGTCTAACGCAGCTCGTATGCAACAACTTCTCCAGATAACGGATTTGGGCGATCGAAAACCTTCGCAACTGTTGCCGCATATGAGCACGCTCGCAGGCTGCAACAATGTCAGTGACGCTGTGCTAATGTACTTTTGGATCAAGTGCCTGCCTGCTCATACGAGGTCTTTCGTATCCATACAAGAAAGCGAAGCATGATTGGAGAAATTGGCACTCGCCGCCGACAAGGTATACGAGTGTCAAACAAGCAATGCTCAAGTATAGTGGTGACCGAAGACACGCCACATGCCCCAACGGACCCACGTTTCGCTCGAATCAAGGACGCAATCGAACGTCTTACACTGTCAATACAGACGTCTATCAACAGCGTAAACCTCAACAGCAAAAACGTCGTCCCCAAAACAACCGCGCAAACGCTTCGCGCCAGGCTGCCAACACGGGCTTCTGCAAGTACCATAAACAGTTAGGTGCTAACGCCAGGCACTGTGTGCAGCCCTGTTCCTTCCCTAACGCCAGTCAAGCTAAAGCGGGAAAAGAGCAGGCCAGCCATTTATCGCGACGGCTGCAGCTGGCCACACCGTAAGTCGCCTATTCTATATTGATGATTCCCCAACAGGTCTACGTTTACTAATTGACACAGGAGCGGAGGTGAGTGTCATTCCACCTCATAGTGCAAGCACCCGCATGGACCAAACTGGCGTCAATCTACAAGCGGCTAACGGCACACGCATCAAAACGTATGGCCAGCAGCTCCTTATGTCAAACCTTGGTTTGGGCAGAAATCTTCCTTGGGCATTCATCATCACCGACGTTCGTCAGCCGATCATCGGAGCCGACCTTTTAACAGAGTTCGGGCTAATATTCAACGTTCAGCGCAAACAACTGTTGGACAACAAATCCGCAGTACGCGTCACAGGAAAAGCGACATCGATCAATTCGATCGGACTGAAACTCGCTCTACCAGACGACAAGTTCGCAATGCTGCTTCAAGACTACCCGGCTATCAGCCAGCCATCGCGCTGCACGCCAGACATCCAACACGGGATTGCACACCACATCCTCACGACCGGCCCGCCGACGAACGCAAAACCGCGACGATTGTCCTCTGACAAGCTCACCGCTGCCAAAGCGGAATTCGAGCAACTGCTACAACTCGAGATAATTAGACCCTCTAATAGCCCATGGTCATCGCCTCTACATATGGTTTTAAAAAAATCAGGCGACTGGAGACCATGTGGTGACTACAGAGGCCTCAACAAGCTCACAGTGCCTGACAGGTATCCCATACCTCACATCCAGGATTTCTCCCTGAGCGCCTGCGGCAAGAAGATTTTTTCCAAAATCGATCTTGTGCGCGCCTATCATAAAATCCCAGTAGCAGATGCCGACGTTCCGAAGACTGCTGTCACTACAATTTTCGGTCTCTACGAGGTCCTTCGCATGCAGTTTGGACTCAGAAACGCCGCTCAAACTTTCCAGCGCTCCATCGATCAAGTTATGCGAGGTCTGCCATTCACCTTCACGTATATCGATGATATTCTTGTCGCTAGTGAAAGCCACGAGCAGCATATGGATCACCTTCGACTGGTTTTTCAACGTCTTCGAGAATACAACGTCGTAATCAACCCGGCCAATTGCCGATTCGGCCGACCAGCCCTAGAAATCCTTGGACACACAATCGATTCTCGTGGATTCACTGATATTCCGCAGAAAATCTCAGCGATTGAAGACTATTCAACTCCAACGTCTCTTCGCCAGCTATGTCGATTCCTTGGATTCATTAACTTCTACGGCAGATTCATAACAAATTGCGCGGACAAATGCAGACCGTTAACTGATCTTTTGCGGGGAAATCCAAAGAAGTTCAACATGACAACGGAAGCTATCGCCGCGTTCCAATTGGTCAAAGCATCCCTCAGCACGCTCACTTCGCTGGCTCATCTCTCCACGGACAACAGAGTGAAGCTTGTGCTCAAAACAGACGCTTCTCAAGTGGCTGTCGGTTCCGTTCTACAACAAGTCATTGACGACCAGTGCGCACCACTCTCCTTCTTTTGTCGAAAGCTGCAACCGGCTCAAACCAGGTATTCTACCTTCAGCCGAGAATTACTTGCGATGTATCTCGCAGTAAAGCACTTTCGACACATCCTGGAAGGACGTCAATTCACCATATACACGGACCACAAGCCCTTGATCCACGCTTTCAGCGCTGCCGCCGACCGCTACTCGCCTCGGGAAACTCGCCACTTGGACTACCTCGCGCAGTTCACCACTGACGTAAGGTACATCGAGGGACCCAGCAACGTCGAGGCAGATGCTCTATCACGCGCATCTATTTCCCAGATCGCGAAGATTGATTTAGAGGAAATCGCCGCCCTGCAAGAGGACGACCCGGAATTTTCAAAAATCACTTCGAAGCTTCCCTGCAGTTTGCTCTCTTACCAGTGCCAGGCAGTCGAATACGTATCCATTGTGATACATCGACAGGAAATCCACGTCCCTTTGTACCAAAGGATTACAGACGACGGATTTTCGAGCACCTGCACGGAATATCCCACCCGAGCAAACGCGCAACCACAAAACTCATCACAGACCGCTATGTTTGGCATGGCATGCGGAACGACATTCGTTGTTGGGCACAACAGTGTCTTGCCTGCCAACGTAGTAAGGTACATCGCCATACCCGCTCTATCCCTGGAAAATTCCCACTTCCAGATGGACGCTTTCGGCATGTACATATTGATCTTGTTGGACCATTACCCTCATTCCGTGGTGCTCTCATCTTTTGACGTGCATCGATAGATTCACACGCCGGCCCCAAGCGTGCCCACTAGTGGATACATCTGCGGAAACCGTAGCTCGCACCTTTGTCTCTGGTTGGATCGCGAATTACGGTGTCCCGTCCTAGATCACAACAGACCGCGGAGCCCAATTCACATCCTACCTCTCCGCAGAACTGAATCGTCTACTGGGATGCGAACATTTACGGACGACGGCTTACCATCCAGCCGCGAACGGCCTCGTTGAACGATTTCATCGTCAATTGAAGGCTGCGCTCGTCGCCACCGAATCCAGCGCATCCTGGGTTGACAAACTGCCACTGGTTCTGCTCGGCATCCGCAATATCGCAAAAGAGGACATCGGTTGCACATCAGCCGATATGGTTTACGGAACAACTCTGCGACTCCCCCCGAACTGCTGACGGACTCCACACCCCTGACTGCGATTGAAACAGCTCCGTATGTCTACCGGCTCCGAGCCTTCATGCGAGAAATACGTGCTCCGCCTACCCGTGTAACTTCTCGTACAAGTCACGTCGACAATTATCTTCTGTCGTGCCCGTACGTATTCACGCGAGTAGACCGTGTAAAATGGCCCCTTGGAGCACCATACGATGGCCCATTCAAAGTCATCTCCCGCAGTGCCAAGTACTTCGTCATTGAACGCAACGGCCGCCCGGATTCAGTCAGCATCCACCGATTGAAGTTCGCGTACATGGAATCGAATACAGACCGAGGACCGCCTACGACTGTGACTATCCCTTCACAGCCAGTCCCCTCTGTTTTTTCCCTCGTCTCCCTTTTTGTCGACTCCAGATACGCAGCCGATGCGCGAGGACTCGAGCATTTCACCCCCGTCCACGCCAGCAACACAACCCATGATGGAAACCCCGCTGCATTCACGGACAGCGGTGACAACCGACGACACGGACACCCCGCGCACACGCACTGGCCGTACCGTGGCACGACCCCGTCGGTACACACCGTAGATGGATGTCGAGCATGGCTGAACAGCCACCGCTCTAGGGGGGAGTTATGTAGGAATTATTCCCAATTGATATAATTCCTTAATAATTCCAAAAGTAAGTTTATTTCCATAAACGTTTTCCATCATGATGCCGTGTGTCGTTTTGTTTAAATCAACTGAACACACACTTGCGCTTCCTACAGCGTGAACGTCTGATAACTTAGCTGGTGCCGAACCACTAATTAATTGTTTCAGATTACTGACCCAGAATATTTCTTCCCTTTTCGTTAATTCACTGCTTGTTCCATCTACGACGAGCAATTATCCCGCTGAAGAAATAACACGGGTCAAATACATTGTTAGCAATAATCCGAGTGGACCACACAAGGATTTCGTAAGTCTGTTGTTGACATAGTGTATTCTTCTCTTGCATAAATATAATTATATATATTTATACATAATTTCAAACGCCTATATTAATTCACAACACTTATAACAATTCTCATTAACGTAACGCTCAGCTTATCCGCTACAGTTCAATCGGGACAAAATGACAGCTGCTCTGCCAATCCGCTCATCAATCTCCAGTGATAAACGAGAGGTTATCCACAATGGTTGAACCAAGATATGTCAAATGATTATACTGGTTCAAGCTGACAGTTTTCCAAAAGTGATGTTTGGAGGCGATACAGTCCCTTGGCCAAGGACTTTGGTCTTGCTCATGCTGATTGTTAGCCCAAAGTATTTGCATGTCGACGAAAAACAGTACATTAGCGACTGGAGGCTCTCTTGGGAGTATGCAACAAAGACTGCATCGTCGGCAAACAGCTTCTGAACTGAAACCGTTAAAATGGACTGAGCCCTTCATGCCTGAGTGGAACGAAATAACGACTTTGAGCAGTCTTGGGGGAGCCTATCACATCAAGCATTTTGTAAAGACCCTCCCCGCTGACTAGTTCCCAGATTCATAACGGACTTTTTGTACGAAATTCTTCCTTTTCCTCCATCTTTACCTTATATTTTGAAACAATTTCCAGAATCTAAATTTTGTTGATTATATTTTCCGGTATTTTATATTTATGCTGTATTTGATGGAAAACATTTCTTTTGTTATTTTGGAATAAATGAATAAATAAATTTTATTCTTGGAAGTCCAAGGCATGTTAAACATGATCAATAATTTCCAAAAGCTTTGTACAATCAGATTATAGGATGTACATTTGCAAAAACAATTTGTTCAAGGTCATTTGTTTCAGCTGAATTTAACGTTCAATAAATATAAAGGTAACGGTTTTTTAAAGTTCTTTCCAGGTAATCTTTTCTTTACACGCCTTTGGTCAATTATTTGTTTTAATTGTTCGTTTCGGCCCTTGTCGTTCATTGTTGTTGAATTTGGTTGCCATTTTGGGCACTTGTAATTGGTTTGCATTATACCACTTTTGGGTGTCTTGCTTTTGATAGATATTTTGGACGGCGATTTTGGTAACTTCTTTCATTCCATTTATAATAATGATAATATATATCCTTGGACATCCAAGGCATGCAATACATGATCAGTTTATCAATATTTGAACAGCAAAAGAAAATAGTACAGTGCAAGTGACCGAAGTGAGCGGGATTTTTAAACATTTTTTTCGTTCAATACGAGAAATGAATATACAGTAGGTGAGAAAAAAATTTCAATGACTAATAGAAAGAGAATTTCATTTAAATTATGTCAAGATTTACGAATGACAGGATGCAAGAAACAAATAGGGAACAGAAATGGAAGGTAATTATGGAAAAAGTGGTGCAAATTGTAATGAAGTTGTCATGAAAAATTGATAAATAAATTATATGTGCATAGATTTATGTTTTTACGGAAAGGTTGGTTGAGAAGATTGAAAAGGGAACATAAATCCTTCGGAATAAGAAAATCTAAGAAATTGTGGAGGATGAGAGAGGGTGTGGCTAATAGCAGGGAGTAGGCAGTAGGGTGCTGTGCTCCAATACTCATGACGAATTTTTGACGAATCGAACCATAATTTGTTCACCAGCTGGATTTTCGTTATCTGCATGGTAGTGAATCGCATACGGAACAAATCTCGAACGGATAGATTTCGAGCCAATTTCAGGGATGGTTCGTCATTCGAAGACACTGGAATATAATGAAAGATTTTCTCTTTACCAGCACGGTGAGAGGTCATCAAAGTAAAATAGTACATCATTTGAGAAATAAGAATGTACAATAAAAAACATTCGGTTTTTAGTTTGTTTTACTTTTTTTTACTTTTTTGTAGATTTTTAATATTTCGCACGGTAGGATAATAAAAGAGACATTTCTAGGCCTTATGAGAAATGAAAGACAGTTATGTACATAATGGTGTATAGAAAATGTCATCGAAGGCAATGTTGAGATTAACTAGTGTAAAAGCATTTCTAGAGTCCGGTAACCTGACACTTGAATGGCCAGTTATCCAGAGAATACTATAAGACATCATGATATACTAATATGTGGAGAAAGATGTGGAATTAGAAACCTGGGATCCCATGAGAGTTTAGAATATCTAGAGAAGAGTTTATCTTAAGGATTTGGATAGTAAGTGAACGGTTAGACTTTCTACAAGTGTTTTAAATTTTCCTGTAGATGTGCACATACGAGAATATAGAGGAAGAGAATTCCAAAGTTGTGCATATCTAATTAAGAAGAAGTTACGTCTAACTTTAGCGCCAGACAAAGGGATATTCAATAGCCTTGTTCGATTACGCAGATCATATTGAATATAATCGCGAAAGCGCATGCCAGACTGAAGCTTAACTCGCTGTTGAGTAATGATTCGAAAGAAAAGAAGCGGATTCAGACGAATTCTGCGTAGCCATAGTGGTTCGACACTCAGCAAATTACACCTTTTATGATAAGGCAAAGGGTTAGAATAACCCCAAGTTATTTTGGTGAAAGTACGTTGAAGTCTCTCTAAGAGAAAAGAATCATGCCTTCCCATGTGGTAATTTATGATATTACAATAATCAAGAATTGGCAGGATCTTTATTTTATAAAGTGCAATTTTACTTTCACGTAGGAGGAATTTATGGTTAATTGAACCAAAGTTTTGTCGTGCTCTTGTGAGGAGATGTCTTTCTTGCTCATTAGAGTTCAGAGAAGAGGAATACCTAAATCCGAGATCCCTAACTTCTGCAGAAGGAGTTATGTTTGAGCCATTTGGTATAAGTGTGTCACAGGGGATTAAGCAGCGTAATCTTATATAGTGTGTCTTAGGAGCCGAAAATTCGAACCCCCATTTTGCGCCCCAGCTTGATAGAGATGCAAGATCAGTGTTAAGGGATATCAGAGTTTGTGGCATTTCATTAGGTGGAAATGGTAGGATGACGTTTATGTTATCTGCGAAGATAAAGAGTTTAGAGTGGTTCACAACACTTTGCAGATCATTAACATAGATGAGAAAAAGAAGGGGGCCTAGAACGCTGCCCTGAATTACGCCACTCGGAATCGGCTGATAAGGTGAAGTAACACCGTTAACGCAAACTGAAAAGGTGCGATCAGACAGAAAAGAATGAAAGAATAAAGGCCCATGAATACCTGAATATGATAACTTCGAAAGAAGTAGCGTATGTGAAACCCGATCGAAAGCCTTGCTTATGTCTAGGAATACAATACACAATTTTATAAGCTTTCAATAGTGAGTGTGGAAGGAGATGGTGGGTTATAGATGCACCCTATTAGAGCATCAAGAGAGGGTATGGTGATCCAAATTGAGTCATCTAGATCATCTAACATATGAGAACTGTATAATTCTGCCGGAAAAGCTGTATTAACATAAATGAGAATACCACCACCACGGGTGTGGGTGCGGTCCTTACGAAACATGAAATAGTTGGCTAGTTCAAGTGAAACGTTGGGAACGTCATGAGATGTCCACGTCTCTGTGATGAGAACTATTTCGTACGGGTTTGAGATCAAAAAATGTTGAAGAGTTAGAAGCTTAGAGATAATCGACCGTGCATTAAATAATAGAAGATTAATTTTAGGATACTTAACATGTGTAACCGAAAGTGATTTACATGAGTGGTCTGAAATTGATGGTGTTAATTTAAGTAAAGGTTTTGGTAATGAAGAGGAAAATTTTGCATCGGTATATACCTGGTTTGAAAAGGGTCTAGGTAGGTATTAAACGGGTTCCCGTTCATGAAGGGACGCTGATCTAGGGTACCTGACGCGTATTGAAGTGGAAAATGGTAGGGTCTTGAAGAAGGATAGTGATGACGTGAATGCTTAGGAAAGAAAGGGCTATAGGAAGGAATATTTGGGCCAAATGGGTCAGATGTGACCGGGAAGTGTCTATGGACGGGGTGATAAGTGTATAAACCATGGGGTGGTTTATATTCATCAAAGTTTCGCTTGGCCCTATGCATACTATTGATGTGTGGTCCACCTCGAAGTAGTGGCGAATTTGCCTTGAATACAGGGAGCACGAGTTTTTTAGTAGATTTACCTGACGATCGAGCCGCGGGGCGTACATCTGCAGTGACCGTTTTAACAGTGGTGAGATTGCATTCATGGGCAGGAGGTGTGGTATCAATTTTTAAATTAGGTTTAGCTATAAAGGGGATGCTACCTGAAGTTGGTATATCATCAAAAGCTGAGGCTCGGGGTATGGATGTTGATGTGGAATTATCAACGTCAATATCCGGGTCTATTAAATTGGCGATGACTGTTAAGGGTTTTACTGCGTTGCAACGCTTGAGAAGGCATTTGTGTTGAAAGGGTGTGTTGTCTGGCTTGATCAACACATAGGAAAATTAAGGCAAGGATTTTAAAACATGTTGATTATTAAGTATATGTAACGCACAATCTTCGTTACCACATTTTGATAATACCGGGGCACAACTGCGGTTAGAAGGCTCTCTAAGCCTAATTACGGATGCCGATTCTAGAAGGAGGCCATATCGAGACATTACTATCTTTTTAAGGTTCTCTAAAGGGAATCTATCGCCCACATTAAGAAGAATAATGTTTTTATTCATTCATCTGCAGCATGACAAGTTAATACATTGTTATATTTTCTTCGTACATTTGTTTTTCTCATCGTCTTGTACTCTTCTTATTCGTTCGTCTGGATACTCGACTTGAATAAAATGTTATTATTCACGAATATTTTAAACAAACGAATTAATAAAAAAATAAATTTTATTCTTGGAAATCCAAGTCATGTTGACCATGATCAATAATTTCTAAAAGGTTTGTATGATCAGATTGTAGTACGTGCATTTGCAAAAAACATTTCAAGGTCATTTCTTCAGCTGAATATGACGTTTAATAAACATAAAGGTAACAAAATTTGAAAGTTGTTTCCAGATAATCTGAACGTGATCCTACCTAACATTTCCGATTTTGAATGAAAAATATCAAGACTGGTTTTGAAAGTTCCGCGACTCATTTAATCCTATTATATTGCTGTGAACATTATGAAAACTTGATAATGTATTTCATGCCTTGGTTCATCAAGAATAAATTATTATTATTAAAGAAGTGTCAAATTCAATGTTTTTAGGTTTAGTTAAACACACTTGACACAAATTATAACTATTGTTATGGCAGCATGGGAGTGTGTTATTGTAAATAACTCCAGAATACCTCGGTTATAATCATGAAAGTTTTAGATCATGTTTTTCAACTAAATTTTCTGACACGTACTATGACAGAATTTGTGAGAAATACTTATCAGTTACACGGTACAAATATCAAAATTTACGTCAGAATGAGCGCATTAATGACAGACTCAAAACATGCACCAACGGTTCAAAAAATAACGGTTATTAGAACAGTAGTAACGCTTTATACATCCTCGCTGAATAACAACTATTAACTGTTTATACACTAATGCGCAGCGTTTGTAAAACGAAATAGCTGAATGGACTTAAATGAGCAATCATTTTTCCGCTGACATAATAGCTGTATCCTACCCGTGGTTCCACGCTCAGGTGAATGATTGCAGGCTAGCAATTATCAACATTATCTTACTCCGGCAAGACCGTTCAAGAATACTTGGTCACGCTGCTGGCTAGTACCACGAGAGTCTTCTTCAACCGAGCAGTGGGGCTAAAATTTCAACGTTGCTGGGATCAGTACCTAGAGTGGGAATCAGTTCTAAAATGCTGGATAGTCTTGTAGGCTTACACACAGATTGTGTGAAACCTAAGAGATTAATCGTTTTAGCGAATGCTGAAAATTTATTCGAGATGTGGGGGTATTTCCAGCTGATGCATGGCATATTGAAATCCTCAGCAATAATTTCATTGCTGAGAGGGGCAATGGATGCCTCAGTAAAGACATTTATAAGCTTATCAATAGTGAGTGTGGAAGGAGATGGTGGGTTATAGATGCACCCTATTAGAGCATCAAGAGAGGGTATGGTGATCCAAATTGAGTCATCTAGATATTCTAACATATGAGAACTGTATATTTCTGCCGGAAAATCTGTATTAACATAAATGATAATACCACCACCACGGGTGTGGGTGCGGTCCTTACGGAACATGAAATAGTTGGCTAGTTCAAGTGAAACGTTGGGAATGTCATGAGATGTCCACGTCTCTGTGATGAGAACTATTTCGTACGGGTTTGAGATCAAGAAATGTTGAAGAGTAGGAAGCTAAGAGAGAATCGACCGTGCATTAAATAATAGAAGATTAATTTTAGGATACTTAACATGTGTAACCGGAAGTGATTTACATGAGTGGTCTGAATCAAATACCTTTCGCCACTAGGCAAAAGTGACCACGCTGTAATTCTTCTTGACTGGACTTAAGTGCATCCTAGTCCCCAAGTAAAGATTCCCGCAACTTTGGTCGGATGGACATAGTCCAACTACAAACTCAAGCCATGAATCTAAGTTGGGAATTAGAACCTAGTGTAGAAATCAGGTGGAATATTATAAGAGGACACCTTTCACAACCACAGGATAATTTTGCTCCTCTACAATCAGCGAAAACGCGAGGCAAACCACCTTGATGGAGCGCGTCTATTCGCAAGGCTATTAAATGTAGTACCCATAGCTGGAGGGCTTACAAATTCTGTGGAACTCACAGATCTAGACTGCAGTACATACAGACCAGAAATTCGACTGTTGCACTGCAAAGGAAAACTAAAAGGGACTTCGAACCCCGACTTGCTAAAAAGCAAAGATTAACTTGAAAGCTTTTTATGGCTATGTTCA